>OZ026620.1:4304901-4584901 GCA_964020975.1 Hermodice carunculata
CATAGGTTTGAAAGTAAATGTAATGGAGATACATCAACCATTGATCACTTTGTGGTCACAGATAATTTGTACGAGGGTGTATCAGAGTACTACTGTGTGAGTGATGGTGACAACTTTTCTGACCATTTACCAATAATGCTTAAATTGAACATGCCCGTTGAGTACGCTTGTAATAATGCAGTGGAGAAACAACCTCAGCCCCTCTGGCATGCTGCTACGATGGAAAACATCGAAAACTATAAATTATCTCTTGACGATAATTTGAGAAAAATTGAAATTCCAATGGGTGCAATCCAGTGCAAGGATTTCATTTGTCTTAAACATGGTCTAGATATACAATTATTTCATGACGCAATAATCAATTCTTGCCTTGAGGCAGGATACACTAACATACCATACTCCAATACGCAGCATGGTAAAGTAATACCTGGCTGGGACGAATATGTTGAGCCATATAAAAGGGATGCCGTATTCTGGCACTATTTATGGAAATGCAACAATTCTTCAAGAACAGGGGTTTTCGCTGAACTTAGAAGTAGAACGAGAGCCAAGTACCACTATGCGCTAAGGTTAGTAAAGAATAACAGAGAGACATGCGAAACCAATAAATTAGCAGATGCTTTGTCCAATAATAAACCCCGGGACTTTTGGAACACGGTGAAAAAAATTAGAAATTCGTCTCATGCTAAACCAATGGTTGTAGACGACAAAACTGATCCAGGAGAAATTGCAAATCTTTTTGCAGATAAATACATGTCTCTTTACAACTCAGTTTCATTCGACCCAGAGGAAATGGCAGCCCTTAGAAATAAAATTGGGGAGGGCATTCAGTCACATTGCTGTGAATATAACAACTGTTTACAATGTAATGCCATCACAATAGACAAAGTAACTGAGGCTGTTAAAATTCTTAAGCTTGGTGAACATGATGGTGAATTAGGTCATTACTCTGATTATGTTATTCGAGGGACAGATACGCTATATATCTACTTATCATTGTTATTCTCCTCTATGCTTTCACACGGGTATTCACCTGATAATATGTTAAACATCTCTCTACATCCTATTCCAAAAAACAAAAGAAAATCTACTGATGACTCGGAGAACTATCGAGGTATAGCTCTCAGTAGCATACTGGGTAAGCTACTCGACTGGGTAATTTTAAATGATAATAATCATGTATTGAGCTCTTCCAAACTACAATTTGGTTTCAAAGCTAAAAGTTCTACCAGGCAGTGCACATTTGTCCTTTCAGAGTGTGTCAATTATTATAACCCAAATGGCACTGAAGTACAAGTGGTTCTATTAGATGCAACAAAAGCCTTTGATCGAGTTGAGTTTGTTAAATTATTCACACTCTTGTTAAAGAAAGGCTTGTGTCCCATCACCGCCAGGTTACTCCTAAACATGTATCAAAATCAAAAAATGTCTGTTGTGTGAGGAGGTAATAGGTCAAACCCCTTCACGTGTAGTAATAGAGTAAAGCAAGGTGGGGTACTCTCTCCAATATTATTTGGAGTGTATATTGATGAACTGCTGATTCGCTTGAAAAACAAGGTTTTGGATGTCATGTCGGTAATGTGTTCATGGTAGCCTTAGGTTATGCTGACGATGTGGTCCTCCTAGCTCCCACATTATCCTCCATGTCAAAAATGTTAGATATTTGCTCCATTTACTCCTCCGAATATAATGTCTCTTTTAATCCTAGTAAAAGTAAACATATGACTTTTGGCAAAAGAAATCCCTCTGTGCAACTACTCTTTGATGAAAAACCAATTGAACATGTTGATAAATGTAAATATCTGGGTAACCTTATTGGTCTCAATTCTGGTTCCGATGGCATAAAAAATGCCATTAAGCGGTTTCAAACAGAAGTGAACATGCTCATGGTAAATTTTTCAAAAGCATTTCCAGATATAAGGTACAAACTTTTTAAAACATTCTGCATGTCATTGTACGGATGTCAACTCTGGGATCTATCAGGTAAGGAGGTCCAGTCGTTTTATACAGCTTGGCGTAAGGCCGTTAGATACATATGGAGAATCCCGCACAGGACACACAATCGTCTGC
This sequence comes from Hermodice carunculata, assembly GCA_964020975.1. Classification (NCBI taxonomy): domain Eukaryota; kingdom Metazoa; phylum Annelida; class Polychaeta; order Eunicida; family Amphinomidae; genus Hermodice; species Hermodice carunculata. The sequence goes on from OZ026620.1 coordinate 4,306,972, forward strand.
TTCCTCTGATTTGTGGTGATCCTCCAGTCGAAACACAGAGACACAGACGGTTTATAAAGTTCATTTCAAAGGTGGTGAACAGTAACAATATAATTGTAAAAACATGCGGTAATCTGGTGATTAATGGCAGCCAATCATGTGCGTCTAAATCTTTAACGTTCATTGCGTCAAAATATGGAATGGATAAGCACCCACTAGCGTCGTCATGCTGGTGATCACTCTTCAGTTCTCGGGATAATGAGGACTTCAATCAGGATGATGAGCAATCTGCAGCGTTTATCCACGAACTTTGTGAAGCAAGAGACGGTAAGCTTAAAACCAATCTCTCACGAGCAGAATTGGATGAAATTATTCATTTCGTATGCACATTGTAACGTTTGTGACCCAAAACGAGTCCATGTGGATAGGGTCATCTTGACCAGTGAACTGTATGAAAGACTTATTTTGTATTCCTCTTAATTCATATATATACATTGTATACTTTTTTGCCATTTTTTTATATATTGTACCTCTTGTGTACGAATAAAAGATATATATATTGAATCCTTGGATGATTTTTAGGGTCATGTTAAATAGTGCTTGTGTGGTGTCCTTGCATGTGAGTACTGTTCTCATTCAAAAGCATCAATGGACCACCTTTATGCTGTGAGTGTTCTGGCTATGACTCTTTCGTAAAGGTTTCCACTGGCAGAATGTAGTGATAGTGGTCTGTATGCCTTTGCTGTGCTAAGTGAGCTTGGTGTTGTTGATTAATATAGATCTTGTTATCTTGCTTCCAAATATGTGTACCCTGCCACCTTTCTAACAAAGCTGTTGAAGGTCTGGTAGAGGTGGAATGATTGCAGCTTCAGTGTATTTCATCATTTTTGGGTGTAAAACCAGGGCAAACTATCTAATTTGAATATTTGTATAACTGATTGGATTTCTAGACTTGTAGTGTCTGCATTGTATAACTGATCTGCTGGGGTGTTTGTTTGTAGTTTTCCCCTTTCTTCTCGTATAAGATCTATTACTTCTTTGTTGATGCGCTGATATGAAAAGTCGGCTTATATGCCAGGAGTTATGTACATCCTGTCAACATGGATGTCCTGTAGCAGTTTGGGAATCGTGTTGTCATCTGGTTTTATTAGCGGTTCAACAGGGGTGGACTTGTTACCCCGGAGAACCTTGATGATGACCTGCCATGCTTGCCCATGGTTGTTTTCGAGCTCTTTTTGTGTCTTACACCACCAATATTCCTTGGTGATGTTATATTTTGATATGTTTTTTAAGCCTCTCTTAGGAGACAACAGGTTTTTTATCTCTTCTTTTCCTGTGTTTGTTTTTCTTTTTCTTTTCTATTTTTTTTTCTTTTTTCTTTTTGCTTCCTTTGCATTTGTGGAGAAGCTCTTTTAATTCTTCAGTCATGAACAGTTTGTTGTGTGTGCATACCGTTTTTGTGGTATTAGCTTTTGTGCAATTTGTTGAATGTTATTGGTAAAAATATTGCAGGCTTCATATGGGTTTCTATAACTCTGTCCTATTTCTTGTTTTCATGATAAAAATTGATTGGTGAACTCTTGATTCCATCTGTGCCAGACTACTGCTTTGAGATTCCATCTTATTTTTGTATTGGGATTAGTGTGCTTTGCCTTGAGATTTAATAAATTGGGAGATGGTCTGACCAAAGTGGAGTTTTTGTTGTCTACTCGCCAGTTAATGAAGTCTGGCAGGAACCTCATAAAGAGAGTAATGCCAACTGCACTTTGTTGGCCATTAAATATTCTAGTGGGGCATCCAGCATATGCAGTTGTAGACCATGCTTGATTCTAATAATTGACCGTGTTTCCAGGCATTGTCATGTTTTGGCGTGCTAGATAGGTGGCAGTTTTCCCACAAGTACCTTCTGGCATTAAAATCTCCTGTGATGAATATTGGAGCACCTGTCTTGTTGGCTACCATATTGATGTTTCCAAACTTTTGGAAATGAGATGTGCATTGAGAGGTTATTTATACTGTTGCAATGGAAATGGTTTTGCTTTCTAGATCTGTTTGAACCCATGTTACTTCCATGTCTTTCATTACCAGGTTTTCTCTTCTCACTAGTTTGATGGAGGGTGTGTGAATAGTGGTACACCCCCATAGTTATTTAGGTCCTGTTTTTAAACATATTTTTACATTTCCAGCCCTTAGATTTCCACTCATCTTCCTGATGACATGGTTCACTAATGGATGCAATATCTATTTTACATTCATCAACATAATTTTCCAGGTAATGTTTTGATGTACTAAGTTGCATGAATGTGGACTTGTTAAATATTCATTCGCGATGGTATTCTAGGAGCTGCTGGGTAGAATCAGTTTTTGGAATATAGTCTTGTATGAAAGGGCACTTGTTGCTGTGGGCAGGATGTTCATATGCAGTAAATACATTATATTTGTGGCAGCTTCTGTTGCGTGTGTGGTTATCTCCACAGTGTTGCAGGTTCTGTTTTGTGTGTAGCAAAAATTTGATATGGTATATAAAGTTTTTCACACACTGCTACTATAAAATGATTGATTTTACTTGTATTTGTTTAGCATTCATCAATATTGAATGCAGAAGAATTGGGGAAATTGTAGGTATTATGTGTGCTTAACTTTCTTGTTTTTTTTTCTGGGACAGTAGAGTGTCATTATAGAGTGGAGCACATGTTATTGTATACATGAATTTACCCATGATTCCTGGTCATACTGCTGTTCCCGCTCTCTTTTCCTTTGTAGGGTGAAAAATTCCCGTCGAGTGCATTACCTTGTTTTTTCACCTGACCCCCAGGCAAGGATTTGTATTGGCCAGTGGTGCTTTAGCACCCAGGTATAAATATCTCAGGTTCTGCGTGATTGGGGTCCTGGGTCTTATTGTCTGCCGGTGCTTTGAGGTACGGCTCTGCTTCGAAGTTTTTTTCCTGAGAGGAAATTTTTTGATGCCCTAGCTGAGTCGAGGAGTTCAGGTGATGTAGCCTTTTTCTGTTTCCACTTACCTTGGCATTTGGGAGATCTTAAGTTCGATATGTAGCCAAAGAGTTCTCTAAAGTTTGGGCTTTTAATTTTTTTCCTGGGGAGATAAGTTTATTGTTTTGGCTGAGAACTCCATGCTGGACTCCAGGTTTTCTGTTTTGTCTTGGCTGTTGAACTGAGAAATGTTGGTCACCGACTTCTCCATTTCTGGCATGTTTTCTTGTGATCCCCCTCGTTCATGTCTTTCTTATGTCAGCTTAATTTTTTATAGGGGTCTGGGAGAAAGCCTAATTCACGACGAGGTTGCCCGTATTGTCCATAAGTGTGTTTTTCCGTGTTGATACACTTTCCATAATAATGTTTGGCAATATTTGGCTGAAGTTTGCAGAAATAGGTATTCAGCTAACAATAATGCATGTCTCCGTAAAATGGTTAAATCAGATTTAATTGCTGAGGATATGGGTGAAAGTTTGACTGAAACATTATTTAGATAACGAGATAATTTTATGCTGAAAAGGTCTAATTTTGTGGTGTAAAAATCGTCACAAGATTAGGTTGAAGATGTGTATAATGGGACAAGTATTGTTCCAGATGGTTTTTTTGTATAAAAAAATGATTAGGATAACTTTTGAGTTGCAAACGGAATGTATTCGTAATCTCATGGTCCGGTGATCTGTAAAAATGTTTAGGGGAACATGAGTTTTTCTGAAAGGCCTTGGGGTTGGGTATTTTTTTTTCTCTCATGGTATTGTAAATTGTTCTGTTAAATTGAAGAGACGACATTCGCTTAGTCAAAAATCCTTTCCTTAGTATAGAACATCGAGATCAGAGGTTTGTAGATCTGCGAAAAATGAATTGAATCACGTTTGGGTTAACCACGTTGAAATAAGTTGTGCGATGTAAGTATGTATTAGTTTAAATTTTAGGGAAAGTAATGAGACGGGCGTAAGGAATTCTCTGGTGTATTATCATTCCTGTAAAACAAAACCAATAGTCTACTCTTGGTGACTTGTTTGTAATGTCGTGGAGTGCATGCCGAGGTAAACACGTTTCACAAACTATTACGAAATCCAATGCTTTGAGACGAGCTTTGGCAGGTTTCAGGGATCGGTTGGTCAGAACTGCCAGGGTATGTAATCCATTCAGGCAACCAGGTTTGCATCCAAAGAAATGTATACAAGACACATTTCAGTTTAAATGATTGACTTCAGAAATCTCCTGCATTTAGATTCAGATTCTGCCCGTTGATTAAAACAAGAAAGGAATTTCACTGGTGAGAAATATTTTTCCACGCGAATTGTCATGAATAGACTAGGTTTCCGGGTCTGGTAATATTTTCTATGATAGGCAATGTATTTTTGTAGCTTCGACTAGTCCTCCGTTATTCTAAATTACAATCGGTAAACAATATATGTTGGCTTTCATCCCAGAGTCTTTTCCTTGGGGCGAAATTCTAAAGGTTGAACCAGTGATCTTTGTATGTCTGTACGCTGGTGACCAGCCCAATTCGGCAAAGTGATTACCTGAGTGTGCACCATGATAAAAATGTCGGTTGTATGCTCAATAGTACTAGAGAGTTTTGGTCTGCATAAGTTAGCAACTTTAGATTGACCTTTCGAGGGTCAGGTCAGGTCAAAGATGAGGTCAACGTAAAGTGAGGCTGCTGTGTTATACCGTGATAATTGACGGTTTACAATTGATTACTTGTTGTGTGAAATGAACTCATGTGTGGTGAATAGGTTTATGATAATGATATTGGTAATGAAAAGATAAAATGTATCATATATTGTTATTTGTAATTTGTTCAACTTTGTATGAGTTTATCTTTGCTTCGCAAACTTATTTCTTCAGTTGAAATAGCCGTTTGGATTTTTGTTCAAATACAAACACCTAAAATGAATTTCTCTTCTCTTCTATTTCATTTCACACAACAATATTGACATATACTGATTATGATCGGAGTTGTGTATTCATAATGAATCAGGTTTATATGTAGTCATTGGTTCATGAGGACTGATATAAAGTTTTCAATGTTGAAGTTAATGTGTAATTGTTAGGTGGTGGAACAGTTTGCTGTCAATTATGAGTTGCATGTGTCTGATACGAATATTGCCGTAAGGAGTTTTATTTATATTCATTTACAGCTTACAGATGGACTTGGAGAAGGCCTTCAAGGAGTTGGATTACTTTGGTGGACATCATCTTCTAAAGTTAAGGAACTTTGTGTTTTATTTCATGATCGAACTATAAATTATTTCTGGGCATTTTCAACCATATACAATTTGTAACCAGCTTAAGAGAGAGTGATGTCAATTTTTTGTTTTATCCTCTTTTGTCTGTGATGTTTGAAGTGTATAAATGACAAATATGAATATAAACAGTTTCTATTTAGTTGATTGGTTATTTTGCAACAAGAATGTTAATCAGATCCCACATTTCCTGGTACTTACAGATCCAGGATTTTGAGTCTTTCCCCTGAAGGGAAACTTGACCTGGTCAGTCACTGTGCCAGTTGGAACTTTTGTTATAGAAATTTTTCATTGGGGCAGTGATTGTTACACATGCTTATGATAGCATTGTGTCCAAAACTTTAAGACCTGATTATATGTACTCTATGCTTGGGTTCACATGTGTATGATTCTTGAATAATTCTAAGACCTGATTTTATAAGTTTGGTAGCTGTTTCTGGATTATGAAAGGTGATCGAGACTATCAGCATATAGGAATCAATATGTTGTTTGTCCAGTCTGTGTATTTTGCAGTTTTCCCGGTTGTATCATGAACAGCCCTCTCAATATCTGTCTGTTATATCACAGTTGATGTTTTTGAAGAATACAGTGTGTTTATTCTGATTTGCGTTTGGAGAGTGTAAGTGTAGATTTCAATGAATACAGTGTGTTTATTCTTATTTGTGTTTGGAGGGTGTAAGTGTATATTTCTTCGACCGAAGGCACTGTCTGGCCAGTCTTTCGGGGCTGTGTTGTAATCCTCCCTTGTTTTGCAGTGGATGACTATAACTCCTGCTGGAAGAGTATAAGTGAATCTGTAACTTAAGCCTAGTTTATATTTTTTTTATTTCAGTGCCTTTGTTGCTGCTGGGTTTTTAGAGGCTTGGCTTGGATGTGCCATTGATTATGACAATGAGGTCTGATTCTGGCTTCTTGTTTCCGCTGGCTTTAATTTCTTTTGGTTTATCCAAAGGATTACTACTAGGGCAATTTCCCTTTGGATTTGTATTAGGTGTGATGGACCGAAACTCCTTGCTGAAAGTCCCTCTCACAGTTGGTAATTGATTATCACTTGAGGGCTCGATTTTTGTTGGGAGTTTGGCGTCGCTCTGTGCCTTAATGATGGGTATTGCCGTTTGTTGCTTATTTGTCAAAGAGCACAAAGTATGCCGTGGAAAGTGGATCCTTTCCTTGAGAGTTTTTTCTTTTCACTTGAGCTGATGCCAGAGCATTCAAAATGCCATCATTGTTTACAATATGTGCATTCAAACCATTTAGTGTCTATGTTTTGTTTGCAGGGACATCCGTTGATTTTGTGAGCATCATGGATCACAATTTGGTGTGAGGTTTTATTACCACTTCTGATCTTTTTTCTGTGATGCCCCCTTTTCTCTCCCATGGGAAGCTCTTAGTTTTTGTGCGTGTTTCATGTGGTCTAGTGTTGATGTCTGTGGGGTTGGATGGTCTCTTCACTTTTCGTGACATTTGTCTTTAATTCTCAGGTAGGGGAGGGTGCTTGAGGTTGGATTCTGCCCAGTTTTAAACCCTTGATTTGGTTTCCATGACTTGCATAAATAGATCAAAGCTTAGTGGAAAGTCGAGTAATCCTTATATATTTACCGGAAGTTTTCTTCATAGAACTTATTGTATTATTACTTTTTCCATCCGCCACATTGATCCTGCACTGAAACATTTCCATGAGTCTAATCACAAGGAACATCGAAAACAGACGTAAGTTTGGACAGTTTATTTTCACCTTTGGTCTGCTTACTAGTGGCTGTTTCTTAGACTGTTTGAATCGTGGGTGATGCTCACATGCCACTTTGGGAACCGAATGTGTTTCAGGCCATGTAGGCCATCATACTGTGTTCCCCGTTTCATTGTTGTTCTTTTTCTTAAGCTGCTTTCCCTTTTTCGTTTCTTGGAATTAAAAACAATGTCACTATGCCAACAGCAACAAAGAGGTTGATAACCAGATTTTGTTACTTGTTTAGCTGTTGAAGCTTTGTATCTGGATTTAGAACTTCATATAGGTGCTTCTTTTGACCCTCTTCATTTTCTCTGCTTTGTGGCAAACCTTTAAACTGTCTGTTGTGAATGAGGAGATCAGGGAGGATAGTAATCAAGCAACTATTGAATTTGGTTTCAAAATGTATATCCGCATTCAAATTTTTTAGGGCTTTCACAGCAATGTAATGTTTCAGGACAAATCAACAATTTTCCAGACTTTTTGTCACAATTTTATTAATACCCAGAGCAATTTTAACTATCAGGCAATCTTCACTAGATATTGTTCCTGATGTCAGGAATCAATCAATTTTGACTTCAAGTTTATCAACAGTTGCCCCTCTTCTGATTAAATGATGGACTTTGCATAAAAATCTGCCCTCAAACTTGTAAAGATTATAGTTATTAGTGCTAGAATAAGCATTTAATAGGGCATGAATCTTTTTTGCATTCGGCATGAATACTATTGAGCTTGGCTTGTATAACTTGGTAGTCAAATGATTCAGATATTCGTTCGAATCCAGATAGCCATGTCCGCTGCCCACCAAGTCGTCAACAGTGATGCAGACGCAGTTTGTCTTTACAGTTGTAAAATTACTCAGCACCGCAAGCAATATCAGCCACACATAGCCGCATATCATGAATAGTGTTGGTAATTGTACGAGTCAGAAAAATAGCACCAGTGCAACACAGTAGTAATGGATGTATGTGGTCCTTGCAGTTGATGATGTTTGCCTAATAGCATCAAGAGAACCACACCTGATGCCCACCCAGATGCCGATAGGATGGCCAGCTCTTGTTCCCATTTGGATTTGATCTACATTGCAATTAAAGAAGCAAAGTCGGAAGATATTAAAAGCCAGTTCTTGCCATACTTCAATTGGATGATAACTGGTAGCAATTATCAGCAGCACTTAGTTGTTAGCAAAAAGTTTCCAACAGATAGTAGTATTAGTTTTCTAGTGGCATCAAGAGAGCTACATCCGTTGCCCACCAAGACACCAATTGTATTACCGATGTTAGATAATCCTCCAAGTTTGGAAACTACATTGCACTTCTAAGACTGTCAGCAGATTGCAAATCTCGTAATGGGAAATAATGTTTACCGTATCAAGAGCAAGATGTCATCAAATAATAGTGGTACTAGAACTCTCGTATTAATGGAAGATATGAAGGCTGATATTGCTCTTGTCTGATTCACATCCATGAACAAGGGAAATCAACATAAACAAACCTGTAATTGTAAAGAAATTACTCTGTTCTATCTTCTAACAAGAAGTGTAAGGCTGCTATACTTGCTCCCATATACCACGAACATGAAGCAACTACAATGTGTATCCCACCAGAAGCAGCCGCTATACTACAATACTGACCATTCTGCTTGAAAAACAAAAGCCTTCATGTGGTTTTTATTGTGCCTCCATGATTCACTGTCATTAAGGTTGTCCTTAACCATCGTAGTTATTTAAACTCATTGTATCAAAGAGTAAATGGGGAAAATTGTCTGTGTTCCTTGAGTTTCCTGGTTGATAGAAACAAATTTAAACGGTAAGGTTTCCTCTGTCGACTTGTTGGTTGGAGGAATTTCCATGTGCTTCTGCCAAGCCACCATGCTTGAAATGGTGAAAGTTTGCAGAATCACTGAAGCCGTCACGTCCATTTAATTATATATTTGTAAACAACCCCAGAATTCAAACAGTTTTCTCAGTCTCTGCTCAGTACACCAGTTTCCATTCCACTTTCAGTTTCTCTCACATGAAATAAATGAGTCTTAAAGCTCAAACAAGCAAACAAATGACACAAACTTCCTGCTGTACATTGCTTATTGATAAGTCCACACGTGGTACTACCTGGCCGCCATATTTGAAATTGTGAAATTTGTCCAAAACCGCCGTGACTGCCATTTCCATGTCTGCTTTGCAGAATGGTTTAAAAGTTCAAATGTTGATGTCCTCTGATTCTCTGGTTGGTACCCTGCAAGATTCCAATACACTTTCAGCTCTACTCAAACAATCATTTTTTTAAGCTCATATTTGTCAGAGCGACTCTAGAAACGCGCTGTCCACTTTTGAGCATGCACACTTATTTTTGACTTGGTCATAGTAAGGCACAACAAGAAAACCATACACTGGTACAGGTCATTGCATGCTGGTCTCCTTTTTCATTCACACAGGCCCTCAAGATCATACACCCCACTCCACTCCCATCCCCGACCCCCGACTGCTACCGCAATAAAAGTGGGACACAATCTTAATGCCCCTCCGTCGTAAATCACCCTGCGATCGCCATTGTAAATAAATGTCATAGAAATCTAATGTCCACCTGCCTTCCAATCTCTCTCCTACCTTGGACCTATTACCGAGAATAGTCTTGAATAGGTCCATACTCCTACTTTATCATGCCTTTGTTTACTGCCGTAAGCCCCGTATATCACTCCAAAGCAGTCTCAAACTTTTCTTATGCGATATGGGCCAAATCGAAAGACGTAATCTGATTAGTCAGGTCAGTTTTCTCGGCAGCCAATTTGATTTTCACCAGCGACAGAAACTTTCAGAGCACAGCTGAATGTCATTCAAAGGTGTGCCGATAATATCATGGTAAGTATGCCAGTATTATTGATGGAATTTCCAATTATAATTTCAAAAGAAAATGAACTTTGATAAGGGAAGATTTTCGACACTGTCAATAGTGTAACAAAATAATACAGTTGTCTCAGTTAACAATGTACAATTGTCTCATTTCTGTATCTTCCTTAATAAGAGTAACAATATATAATTGTCAGTTATGTATCTTCCCCCAATAAATGTAAAAATTACTTAATGTTATAGTTTCTTTGTGTCTGTATGCTTGTGTATAGGCCTAGACGCGACATATAGATCGCATCTTTCGATTTGGCACGTATATGGGCTAATGCTTGCCTGCGAAGCGGCCTAGTGCTATACACTAATGTAACCTACATAAACAAGTACATAGCAGTCTGCTTCGTAGGCATTGTAAATGCAGCCGGGGTCAAACTTGTACAGAAGATCGTGAGCAATATGTAAAATAGTACTTCCATATTTGTATAGTTTAGACAGGGACTGGTTAGCTTATGGAGTGTATAGAGTTTGAAATGCGGGATAATGAAATGACAACCAGGAATTGGTGCTGGACATTATCTGCTAGGTAAGCCGCTGGACTTGTTCTTCTGCACAATCAATTATATAGCAGAAAAGTGACAAGAAATGGCAATTTTTCGCGCAAATATTCGTTTGTACTAAAGTTTGTTGAAATATGCGAGACGTGTTTAGTGCACCTCTAATATTGCACTCAGAAAGTATTTCAGAGAATATTATAGCCTGTTGGAGATTGTGGTATTTGAGAATAATTGAATTTATCACCTGTTATATTTACCGGGCTGGAACTTTTACACAGTTATTCATTGTATGCGTTTTAATGTCATGTTGAAGTCACACGGCTAAAGCTGATGATTTAACTGACAGTATATTAAATGTTCATGGTCTTTTCTGCTGAATACATTACACGTATATGAAGAGGGAGGTTATTGTGTGGCTTGTTCAGGCTGGAGTCCTATACGTTTTGTAAGTGTATTTTGTAATTTTTATGCCACTTGTAATTTTGAATGTTTAGTCCAATTTGAAGTATTTAGATATTTGCGTGTATGAAAATGTTAATGGGAACTCATACTATCGGTAAAATATGCAGTTTAAAATAAAGCAGCTTATCAGCTGACATAATTATTATTAAATGTAGGAAATATGGCTATAATGGTGATATATCTCATAATTGTCTTTCACGGGTTTAATTATATATACTTACTGTGTCTTGTCACGTATTGTAGTTCACCTGTACAGTCTAACGTACCGAGCGCAAATTAAAGGGTTCTCTGCATCAGCCTGACTCCCGTTGTTGTGCGGCCCATGTAACTAACAAGAATTATCACTAAGAGTTTGAACGCTGTAGGTGGTACATTGTAAACATTTTGACCAAGAATGAAGCTCACACAATGATAATCATTGATTGATCTCCTGTGGAGTCTTGTGTGAGCGAGGAATGTTATAGGCTATTTATAATATACATGTGAAATGTGTAAATTTTCTCATTATATTAATAGATTCCTTTTTGTGTTGAAAGGAGTGTAATATACTGTACTCATTTATGCTATATATATATATATATATATATATATATATTTGTATGTGTGTGTATAAATTATGTTCTTGTGAACTAATTAAACTCCCTTTTGGAGGGGAATATTACATGCTATAATTGCGCTCTTTGCTTTAATTTTTAGATGTCAAGGTTCACATGATTAGAATATGTGCGCATTAGTATTTCAGTATTACTATGCAGATATGTATTATTCATCAGTACCTATTTTTTTTAATATGAAAGAAACTTATTAGTGCAATTCAAGATCGAGTCAAATGATGTCTCTTACAAGTCTGAAGATATTGCACGTAGTGATTTGGGAGAAGTTGTCAACAATAACTAAAAGCTACAAAATAGGTACCAACTAGAGTTAGTAAGAGTTTAAATCGACTTAATGCTAGTAATACTCAATATTAAGAAGTATCTTGTCTCATACACGCATTATGTAAAATGTCAGCTACAATTGTTAGTTTTGCATGTTTAATAAATCATATATTTTACAGCTTAATCCATCTAATATGTATAAAATAATTTTTGCATCTTTACTCAGAAACTTTAAAAATCGATTGTTTTAATTTTATTTCTGAATATTGCTGTTTCACAAGTTTTTCAAATAGAAGTGAATGACTGGTGTCAAGGTTGTCAACTTCGGTGCATACTAGAGCAAGGGCAATAAACACTGACACATGGACACCATAAGCTGGCCCTGGTTGAATATTATCATCCATCTGAGGGTAATATACTATGACAAATTCAAAATCATTACTTTTGTCCTATTAATTTAAACTATTATCATTATACATCATTATATCTAGAAATGAACATCCCATGTCTTTATTGCTGTAATTTCGTATTAAGAATGAATAAATGCATATATCAAATGGCATGCGCAATTTTGTCAGCAGGCGAATCACACTTATGAAAGTTTACTGTGACTCTGCGCTGTTACTATGCCGATCACTTTGAGAGGCCGTTTTGCATCTTTGAATACCATTCCACAAGTGCGCCAGTATTAGAACAAAATGTTGTCTTTCTCCTTTTTAACAAAGGATAAACAGAATTCAGTTCTCGCATGTGTCTCGATTGACAGATGCGCTTTGCTTGGTTTTTCAGAGCATACATGATTCAGGCTGCGGTTTTGTCATGTATATGGTCTGAAAGACCAAGCGAGTCACATCTGTAGATTAATATCCAGTGCTCGTCAGAGATTCTCAATTTATTATTGGCATTGTTACTGGCAATATGTTGCAGATGGCATGAAGGAGCTTCTTGTCAAAATTCTTACCTTGTTCAGAGTTTACTTGCAACAGACAACCAAAGCTTGGATTAAACTGATATTATTGTGGTACTCTCGGCAGTCTGACCCTAAGCACATCGCTCCCTGGCCACCTTAAAATTGATTTACGAGTAAAAGTATATGCAAAAGCCCTTTCCGTACAACCGAATGAAGTACCCAGACTTCTACCTTGGTGACCTAGTATTAGCCAGTATGGGCCAATCAGAGGCGAGTTTTCCTATAGTAAAACTGCCCATATGAGCCCACACTTGTAGTGAAATTTCAACACATCACAGTCTGGGGTGACAAGTCCCAAGCAAAATAAAAAGATTAGTTAGTCTCACAGGTCAATCTTTTAGTGGCCATCCTTTACGATGATAACGGTGTCTACACCCTTTGAAAACACTATCTGTATTATGTTGTCTTCACATTTGGTGGTGTCTAGAGTGGGAGGTTTCCGGGGGCCAAGTGTGAGGTAGGCATCTGTATGGGTGCTTCAAAAGGGGAAGCCTTCTGTGCCAAGGCCCCTGTTGGTCAGGTTGGCAAGGGCCCGGGCAGTCATGCTTCTTTCTTCATATCCATCCAGGTCTGGAACTGGCAAATTTTCTTGTTATCATAGCTTCCATGTTGTTTCTGTAGTCACACCAATCCTTCCTTGTTTTTTATCTTGTTGTTGCAGTGGGGATGATTCCTGGTAACTGGATTGTAAACCCTGTCGGATTATTTCCTGGAAACACAGTTTTGCAGTCTTTACTTGACACAAATAGAAATGTTTGGTCCATGATCTACTTATGGAAAATAATCCACTGCACAGGTTAACTTTTCTACTCTTAGAGTCTACAACGATTAGTATAATTGCAGTATATTCCTTATCCACATTTCTCTATCATTCAAAGCCGACTTTAGTTTAGTGCTCCTTGAAATCCAATTACTTTTTTTCCTTCTCAGTGTATTGCCTGAATTACCATATGTGACCATATTGCCCGCCGTTAGTCTTGTTTTCGTATATGATGCCTTACACGGCCACTACTTGATATAAACTTGGTCATTGTTGTAACATTTGTGTGTTTCGTTTTGTCCTGTGATTATTATCTTCTTCTTACAAGAGGAATTTGAATAGGACTAATCCCTCTTTTCCCGATTGTAGACTGTACACGTGAATATTGCTGGATCGTGAAATTGCCAAATAAAATATGTTGAAAAAAACTAGGTGTGTCTTTCAAAATATTATAACAGAGAAAACTGTCAAACAAGAAGGCCCTGTAAACAGCCCATTTTCAGCTGACCTAGAAAGTGTCAACCCAAAATAAGCTCCAACCTGTGCCATGGGTACCCAGAACCATTTGGGTACCCAGAACCATTTGCGTACCATTACAAACTCGTTGGACAAATGTCTTTATATAGGAAACTTTTAAGGTCTCCACCCCCACCCCCACCCCCAAAACAGTCATATAAAATCAAAAATAAAACAAAACAAAACAAAAAACACTGAAACATAATCACTTGACGAAATGTAACAGAGAATTACCAGAGGTAAATCTCCACTAAGTTTGAAGTGAATGTGGCTGACGGTTTTTGGACAAGAAGTCAGAAATGTGAATTACCACTGTAATCCCTATTGCCTTGCATAGTAATCAATTTGAATGTTCACATTAATTAACCGATGAGCACCCAAACTGGAAATAAAAATGTTAAAAATCAGAGATCTAAACCATCATTACCTCGTAAATAACTTTATCTGACCCTTCCACAAGGTACATTTTATATAGTTTCAGCACAATCTGAGGAGTGGTTTCAGAGAAGTTGAAAATAGTTTAAATACATCTTAAACCAAAAAATAGAAAAAAGCAAAATCTCTTGCACAAGTTAAGGTATTAGGGTCCTTTGAAATGTCTCTGCGATTGTCAAGCAACGGGCTAAGTAGTTTTGGAGAAACGCTTTTTTTAAGAATTGGGCAAAAAATTCACAAAAATTCAAAAGTCACTCAACCTATTGACCTAACTTAATAAAGACCCTTCCAAGCCATTTCCCCATCAAGTTTGAAGTGAATCTTGCTGATGGTTTTGGAGAGGTTGTGTGTCAATTGAAAACGGATGATGGACATATGGACGAAGGGACATGGGCCATCCTATAACCACCTTTGACCGACAAGTCAGCTGGGGTAAAAAGAGATCAGACTTTACTCACGCTTAACCTTGACATTGACAATATTGTATTGTCCTTTTCACTCATAATTACATAAACTTGTGCCTTATCTGCCCTCCTCTGCTATGTTTTGGAGCAAAACAAAACCTCACCTTGCGAGGGGGAACTCCCTTCCCAGCTCCCAAACGTGCTAGGTCACTCTGCCCGTTCTCCTCTTCTCCAGTATTTTGGAGGTATGGCTGCAGCTCCAGTGTCCACCGTGGGAAAAGAAGATTGTGAGTTTTCAATATGGTTGTATTTTGTACCACTTTTTTGTGAATGTGGACTATTTGTAGGCAGAATCTTGGACAGTTACATTTTTTGGTAATGTTTGGTTGGAGCAAGAACATTTCGATGAAGCAGTTTACTTGTTTTGTCTCTCGTTGCCAATTGTGACAAAAGTGTATTTGCTCTAAATTGACATAGGGATACTGTATTCATCTGATATGTAACCCGACCTTCCATAAAAGTAGCAGCATGCATACAGTTGCAAAGACCCTCAGAATGGTCCTGGCCAACTGTTTCCCTTAGTGAACTGTGAGTGCATTGTTCCTAACTTGTGCAAAGAAAGCTGTTGACTTAGAAAAAACTTGGCACTGAAAGGGTTAGTTGAGTCCCTCTCATGAATCTAGTGCTAATGTCACCAGTTGACAGATACCATATCTCATTCATTCCAAACCAAGAATAGGATTTGACAACTAGAAGTAAATTTCTTTGAATTCATAAACTAGGCCTACAAGCTCAAACCCCAAATGGTCATTGACTGTATACCAATGTGAAGTCCAGCACGACTAACTTACTGACTCATTTGATTTATTTATCCGACATATCCAGTTATTGGATACCTGTTTAGGGGAACAGGTGCTGTCATCATAATAAGTTATTGTCATTCTAAAATTAAACATCTGTTGTGATTATTATTATTATTATCATCATCAATATTATTGTGATTTGTCCCTTGTATCAATAAGTAACTTATACTTCATGGTCATTGGTATTAACAGAAAACTTTAATGTTATTACATAATACAATGCAAAACTATTAAGAATATATACTAGGGTAGTAACTACGCCAACGTTGTGTTGATACTATTAAATCAACAAAATGTTTACGTTGTTGCTACAGGTAATCAAATCAACCTTGAGGTGAGTGTTCGATAAGCACGTCATATGGTTGACAGACAGGTCACCATCGTGATAATTCAAAGAAATAAGTGACAAAAGTAAGCTTTATTTGTTTTTGACAGGGTGAAACCCTGGTAAAATTAAGGACAAGAAGCCAGAAAATTGATGTGAAAAGCTAAACTTGTGTGACATGTTTAAATAGAAACATCCAGGTATAGACAGCTGTTAGATTTAGTGATTTACCAATACATCTTCATAATTGTATATGGCACAAAGTCAAGTTTATGAACTCACAACTATTTATTACCTTGATATCATGACAATGTTGTGGATCGCCAACCTTGTCATCCTTGATATATATAGCGTAGGGTTTGTCTGTATTATGTCTTTAAATGCCATAGTAGACGGTGAATTCTGCAGAGGGTGATCTATATATCTTAAATACCAGTACCCATAATGTATTTCTACAAGGGTTTTTCTCTTTTAGTATTGAAATATCTGTAAACAGTGCCACAGATAAAGGTACATGCTTTATCTCACGGCATTCATTTGTCATTTATCTGGATAAGTATATGTCATATCAATAAAAAGGAAGATAAAAAGCTACATTGTACTAGTTCTATCTAGATTGTTGTAGATTGTTTACAGTTTAATCCTGGTATCAGTAAGAGTGTGTTGTAGGATAAAATACATGTCTTACAACATATTTAAATGTTAAGATACATTTAGATGTTGGACCTGTAGGTTACAGTTTTAACTCTAAAATGAAACTGTATGTTGCTTTATGTAATTTTGGTATTTTTTGTTAACTTCATGTCACAACTTTTCCCCTACTGTTTTTGACAGTTGATATTTCTGCAGGTACCACATTTCAATCCTTTTGTTTTTGGTCTACTAACTGCTCTAATAAGGCTTTCCAGTGAAACCTAATTCTTCCTTTCTCTTGTCTTTTCCTTCAGACACTCAGGTTTGGCAAGCTATGTCTCCTGTTGCCCTTGGTTGGTATTCTCAACTGGCTTGCCAACATCTTGCTTTTTTGCTCTTAGCCTTGATCATGCCATGTCATGCCACAGACGACCTTCATTTTCAGCCAAGTACTCTTTCAGATTTATAGAAAACCCAACATGGTGGGTAAGTCTTCTAGCAGGAACTTCCACTGTCAGAGGCTGCTTCTTGATAATTTCCTTGTAGGCTTTGTGTGTGTTTGAATCTTGCAGAATTTTGTTCCAAACAAGTTCACGTTGCCAGTTGGTTGTTTCATCTAAGCAAAAATGTCCTTTTGGATTAGGCTCATCATCTTCACATGCTGCACAGCAAGGTAGTTGGGTCATTAGATTGACAAAGAAGTCTAAAGTTCATGGTACAGTATTGTAATTGTTGGCAGTAGTGTTGTAATCTTCATGAATGGTGTAGCTTGGGCAAGAGGTGGGGGGGGGGTCTACTACAAAATGGTACCAAAATTCTACTTTCTTGCAGATACCGCATATAGTTGGATGGATGTGGCATAATTTGTTTACAAACCATTTTCAACATTCAAAACACCACGCTGTGTTTTGCTCAAATTGATGTATTGCAAGAAATGTACGATCACCAAGGTCATGTTGCCAAGTTTCCAGGCTGTTTTTCTCAACAGTCCTGTATAAACCATTTGTCCAAATCCACAAAATTCTGCACAACTGTTGCAGATATATGCAGAGCTGTATCCAATCTTTCCATTTGCTTTTAAAGTTTGATAGAACCATGAGACTCTTTTTTCAAGTGCCACAGGAAGAGTGATCTTTGGTTGTTAGCCATTGTGCCTTGAATGATATATTTTACTATCACTCAGATAAAACTGAAACTTGACAAGAAAAAATGTGTGTTTTTATAAAAAGTGATCCATGACATCATCTGCTACGAATAGCAATGCACACAATGATCATGCCTGCAGAATGCTACCCATTAAGCTGTACACTGTTGCAAGTTGGTTTTATTGTCATATTTTACATTCAAGTCTGCAGCTGTTTCATAACCTGCAGAAACTTCACCAATTCATCACTGAATTTGGGATCCTCTGGGTGAGCAACGTACTTATGATATCTGCCATGCTTATCCCCATGCAACATTGTGATAAATAAAATACACAGTGATGTCCACATTTTATGTTATACCATATCTGAACTCTGTTTGATACCAAACATAGTCATGTGGACAAGCTAACATGAACTTTTCTATACTTTCTACATAAGGTGCCATTCCAAGAGGATCATAGTACTCGGCAAATCCATGTTCAAATCAATGGGGATACCCAGTGTTCCCCTCCCTCTGTTGATGGTGCTGTATTTATGACATACAACCTCCTGCACTGTGGTGATCTGGGGAGCTTGTCACTGGCAAATATGCCAGCAGATCAAAATCTTCTTGCTAGCTCTTTTCTGCCCGAGGTGACTGTGATAGTGTGGGTGTCGATGTTATAAGTCTGTAATTATATTCCTTGACTCATTGATCTCCATCACATTGTTATATTCTGCATAGGTGATCAAGCCCACTGCTGACTTCAGAGCATTAGCAAATGTCACATCCAAATCCACACTTCTTTCTTCACTGAGCTGCAGCAGAGGAGGGGTGTCAAATCAAAGGCAAAAAGAGTATAACCCATTGCAAATGTTGCTGGTGTGATGTCATTACCAAAATCTTCATTCAGCTTTTCAATGCCTCAGTATAGGCTGAGAAATTATCTGGTGTCGATGCCTCCCGCAAAGTCAGGTCTGAATGGTTCCACTGTATCCCAACCAACTGACAGATTTATTAAATCCTAGTGCTTGAAATGAAATTGATTCTTGCTGAGTTACCAATCATTGGCATCATTGTCCACAAATCCAGTGATGATCCCTCTTGGAATCTTTTCTTTGAGCAGTTCTTGTGCATGTTCATATGTGACGTTACTGGGCAACACATGAGTCCATACAACACCCCTCCTGACAGGTAACTTGGCTGTGTTGGTTTCTAAAGCTCTTGCATGTCCCATACACAGTCCAGCTGTCACTCTTACTTTGCAAACATAAAGGATAGCTTTATTTATATGCATCCTGAATGGGCCAGTGGCTGAAGACATCAAATGAAATGATGCTGATGACCTGTGAAGTTCTAACATCAACAACATTCAATAGCAGCCTGCTCTGTTGAATATGGGAATATTCAGAAGTCCTGTGTGTTCTACTAGCTGGGAGACCTTAGTTTGCCAACCTCTTTTGTCAAAGCCCGTGTTCTTGGCAGGACTAGAGAAAGAGTTCAGCTTTGATTCATCCATATGTCCAGCATTGTCAACAGACCACATCACACTCACAGGTGAGTAAATTTGCCAGACAGGCATAACCTTAGAACAGGTTGGTAGGACTCACATTATTTAAATCTGCTGCTGCACTCTTGAGTAAACTGTGCAGCCAGTTGTTCACTGGTCCAAAATCGGTAGGATCATCAAGGTCTGTGCCATCCTCTTTGGTGATTTTCACTTGCAGCAGTAAACTGGTATTGTTTAAGTCTATGCATTTGTCTCCAGATCCATTGTTTTCAAACTGTTTAGGAGCATCATCATCCAAGGAGGTGATAGCATGATGGTGAATCTATGACACGGCTTCTACCCCTGTCAGGGTAAGTGGTAATGTGAAGAGATCTAGCTCAGACTTGCTGCTGGGACACCTCTATTTTTATGTACTGGTGAAGTCATCTTGGCAGGTCTTTAGCCAAAGATGTCTTCTTGTCTTCTCTTTTTACTTGACTGCTGTTGCTGCCCTTCACTGCTGCTGCCTACTGCCTTTTTGAGCATCTTTGTGACTGAACAGCTGTGTCCATAAGATTGGTGCCAAGTTTTCTTCCTCTTTTTTTCTGCTGAAGTTTTGATATCTTTACCACTCAGAGCATCTTTGCCCAATCCCACTCCAAAATTCAAAGCTTCTGACCCTGTGGTTTTGGTTGCAGATTTCAAAAGTGAGGCTGCATCTCTGAAAAGGCCACCAGAAATGCTGCCAATACCATGCCCCCTTTGTACTCCAGAGCTTTTGTAAGCTGGAATCCCATGACCAGCCTGATTGTTGTAATGATTTTGGTAGACATTGTCCACAGGAGCAATATACTGAGCACATTTTCGTTTCATGACAGTTGTCTTCATCTTCTGGGCCAAAAATGAAACAAACAAAAAATTATTTGATCTATTTTTTATAGGATGGAATGACCAGTCTGAGATGCATTTTCATGGTTATGACATCAAAGGTATTAGTTTTAACAGGTTGATAAAGTGGTGCATTGTAAGTTGCAGTACTCTGGTGCCCATGTTTCTCTGCAATTTAAACAATTCACAGAATCGGAGCCAACATATCTCCAGTCACTGTATGTTCAACCACATCTGTATACACAAATATGGAGTCCTGTATCCAAATCTGCATCATATGTAGCTTTATTGCACATTGGTAGTTTGATATCATTAGTGCAAGAGTTGAATTTGCATTTCTCGAATTCCAGGACTTATCAAAGCTGTCTGGCTAAAATTTCTAGCTCTGCATATGGCAATGTCATCTTTATTGTCATCTTCTGTGTGTCTTTGTTGTACATAAAGCTAACGCCATGGTCTTCACAAGCTTTGCTCAGCAACACTGTTTCAATACATTTGGATTTCAGTTGAAAAACAATTTTTTTAATTTGATTGTTGAGCATAGGTCTTGATTACGCGGAGTTCCTATTTTGAGATGAGCATCAGCAGCTAGGATAACAGAACTTGGAACTGTATTTATTTGACAATATGTACACAAAGTAAGTAACAAAAACAAAAAACAAAAAAAACACAAACAAACAAAAACAGAGAAAAAAACCCCACACAAATAGTCCAATTTCAAAGGACTTTACATTGTAACCTGCAAAATAGTTGTGATAAGGTGTTTTGATATTATATCAAAACACTCTCAGTTTTACCAAATATGTCAGGATGACCCTGGTAAGGATCTGAATCGGCTGATACTGACGCCGCTTACAGTGGGGTTTACAAAACTATATCATGACTAGTAAAAGCAATGCAGGAATATATGAGAATGTCAAGTAGCACATAGGCCTAAAAAACAATTCTCTAAGGTGCAAGTTTCTGAACATTGATCAATAAGGTATAATTTGATGTACATGTACTTAGAATATCCATTCATTGAATCTGTATGTGTTGTATCAAAAGTGCAAGAAGATGTGTTCTTCAAACGAGTAGGAATATGATATCTGGTACAATTTCTGGCTTTGTTTAAACTGCACATTGCTCAGACCATCATCACTGATGAGTTCCCTTTCATAGCATAGTGTTAAACAGTTCAGTGACGAGTGTGGAGAATTGTTGTAGGCAGTCAGCAAATCGGGTAACACATTGATGTATCTATGAGAGCCCTGACAGGAAAAGTATAGCCAAATCCTCTTTGGAGAGAATGGTTAAACTTCTCAAGCATTGCTTATTTGATATCTTTATTTTTAGTGGAATGTGTTTTTTCCTTGCTGCTTCATCAGCTGTTGGAAAGAAGAATCAGTAAACTCAGGTCTAAGGTCAGTTTGGATACACAGGCGCTCGTAACGTTCAGTCAGTCAAGCTTCCGTGCTAATATACGCGGGGATGGGGGGTGGGTGGGAGGGTAAAGAGGTTGGATCTGTCACATCTATGCGTTCAATGACCCACAGAGGGCCATATCTGCAATAAAGTATTGTGTATTCATCTGTGCAGTCAATTATTTGTGCTAATAAGATGGTGGCGGATGGGCCTAAAACCACAACACCGTCACATGGAGCTCCCACATACAAAGGTTTGAAACGAAGCTCGCATCTCGACCACCATCCCGTTTCTCATTTGGCATGATTTCTCCGTTTCTGAACACACCAACAAGATGTAACTCACCATTTTATTCCAAAACTATTTTCTACAGGTATATCACACAGATAACCCATTGAAATCCGCATATATCCACAGCAACAGGCCTAAATTGTCGCAAATATCCCACAATTTCGCGCACAAAATCCATTTCGGGCAAAAAGTCCGACATTCCAACGCCAAATTTAAATGGGTATCCCATCCTGAATCGAGTCCTTTCCGTGACATTAGCCGTATCATATGACACTTCTCAATCGTCAATCTAAGCGTTATCTTTGATCCACGGGCGTTTTAATCCTGTTTTCATTTCCACAAATCGTGAAACCTAACCAAACTTCATTCTGCCAGTGCTTCTGAAGTTCTGAAATGCATCGAAGTGTTTTAGCGGCCGTACTTTTGACAGGACACAGACTGGTAGCCCAGCTGCTCTCTGATTGGTTACACGGACTTTCAGCCAATCAGAGAGCAGCTCGGCTGCCAGTCTGTGTCCGGTCAAAAGTATGGTAGCAAAACAACTTTGATGAATAGGAGAGGCACTGACGGAATCAAGTTTGGTCGGGTTTCACGATTTGTGGATATGAACACAGGATAAAAACGCAGGTGGATCAAATAATATGGTCTGATTGACCATTGAGAACAGTTGTCACACGGCCAGTACTCCAGTAGTGTCACGAAACGAACTCAATTCAGGATGGGATACCCGTTTGAATTTGGCGCTGGAACGTCGGACTTTTTGCCCGAAATGAATTTTGTGAGACATTTGCGACAATGATAGGCCTGTTATATGGGGATTTTAATGATTATCTGTGTGATATACCTGCAGAAAATAGTTTTGGAATAAACTGTCGAGTCACAGCGTGTTGGTGTGTTCAGAAACGGAGAAATCATGCTACGTGTGAAGCGGGATGGTGGTCCAGGTGTGAGCTTCGTTTCAAACCTTTCTTTTATGTAGGAGCTCCATGTGACGACGTTGTGGTTTTAGGCCCATCGGCAACCATCTTATTAGCACAAATAACTGACTGCACGGATAAATACACAATATTTTATTGCAGATATGGCCCTCTGTGGGTCATTGAACGCATAGATGTTCCAGGTCCAACCTCTTTACTCACTCCCACGCCCCCAGCCCACGTATGTTAGCACCGAATATTGACTGACTGAACGTTACGGGCGCCTGTGGTTTGGATGTGTTTCACAGGGGTTGCAGCTATTTCAGACACTGTCTGCATTCCTTTGTTGACCGCATGTACATTTTTACTCTTCACTGGGACTGCCATAGCAATACGGGACAAGCAATTGATCACTGTCATGATATATCAATTACCATTGCTGTTTCTGGCAATTGAAGGGAGGTCACACAGATCTACTTGCAGTTTGAAGTAGCTGCAAACACAGGACAGGGCGTACTCCACGTGTTGATGAAGATCTTTTGTGTGGATGTATTAATGTGCCCAGACATGAAACTGTGCACCTTGATGGCAGAAAGCGAGCTTGTAGTCAGTGTCCAATGCTGGTGTAAAAAAAAAAAAAAACTCCCGTCGGTCGCCAAGTCAAGACCACCTTCATCATTTCATGTGCCGTCTCAGCAAAGTTCCCCTGTGCAGACAATTAAGGCTGCTATCATGATTTCCACAACTTCACAAGGGTGATGAGCAATAAACAAGAATAAGTGTGAAATGAAACTGTTACAGAATGTATATATGTTACTGGTATGCACAATTTACGTACTTTCCACTACACCATGCACCGTTCTTGAACCGTCTTGCATGAACTTATAGTGCATCTCTGCTGCATGAAGACTTTTACATGTGCATGAATCTTTATTGGCTGCACCTATTAACAATGGTTAAGCATTTTGTCTCTGCGACAGAACACAAAACAGTATTTACAGTACAATTCAAAACATAACACAGCACACAAACATGTTATCACAACAGAGAAAAAGTATAGTGATCAACCTATTTCTTACACTTGAAAATTTTACAATGAACCTTTAATTTCAACAGTGTAAGTCATAAATTTTTGGACCAAAAGTATAATTTAGTAATCGTCTCATTTCATTAACATATTAGATTTCCCTGCCAAATTTAGGATATCAAAAGTGACAAAAATTTTTGACATCGCCGTCACCAAAATAGCTCTTTGATTGGAAAATTTCTTACAACATAATAAATGATGAATTTCGTCTTCGATTACTTTGCATGTGTCACATAAGCTTTTCTCTACTAGTATTTTAGTTTGCTGCCGGTGCCTCCATAATTAAATATTTAAATTATGTGCTCTGGTTCTCAGACGAGTAAAATTTCTACGGAACTGTAATAATTCATAACAGTCAAATATGGTTCTAATTCGAATTTTGTTATAAATTGCGCGTATGCTCGTAATTTTTGGCCCGGTAGAGATTGTAATTCCATAGTATTTTGCCAGTGGGTTAAAAATCTAGCCTCTAGTAAATTTTGAATTATTTGGGGACAAAAACCTCCCAATAGAAAATTGCCACTACCTGTAAGGTGCAAGGTGTCTCACACCCACACGCAGTTGCGAATTTCTTCTGTATGTTTTACCCGACACGTTTCTATTAGCTAATAATATATAATTTTTGAGAAGAGACTTTAAAAAAAGGAGTTTCCGTTGCCATTTTGAATATGCATTAAATATTTTACAACGTGACATACATTTTCAATGAGAACAAAAAAAACGTCTAATTTCAGCCTGTAGGCCCATAGCAGCATCAGAAGCCTTGCTATGGTCACAAATAAGATACCAACCAAAAATGAAACGTAAATTTCTAATAGGTGTCTCGTCACACAGCTGTAGCACGTTTTCCCACTCATAATAATAAGATTTGTAACCAAAGCTGTAGTAGTAAGCACTCCGTGTTCATGTTGATATTTATCAAAAACTTCAAAATCGTAAAGCTGGAGAGGCGTGTCCGCAGGTCTTGCTACACCGGCGGCACACACATCCCGTTCATAAAATGCTGGTGTCGCCCAACATAATTATAAGCTATAGCTGAGCTGGGCAATTGTCCACCCTTTGTATATACATGTTATAAATCCCAAATTCTTCAACAATTCCAAAAGTACATTAAAAACGCATGATTTGGTCACTTATAGGAACGTGAAGACACCGATACAGCAACCTCCATTTGTGTATAGGAAATATTCAAGATATTTTGAATAAAACTATCCTGGTCTATAGAAACAAGTCCAGATATAAAGTAAAGAAACCCCGGCGGAAAAGTGCAATAATTCAATCTATAAACGGTGAAAATGAATTATACCGGGAACATTCTCATTCGCTATGCAAGATAAATACAATACCTTTCGCAACTACTTCAATTCCATCATTCATATGCTATTGATCTTAATCCTTAACATGCTGACATAAACGCTGACATTTAATATTCACTATCAGACATTTTAGGCTTACATGTTTTCTGTTACGTAAACCCCCAGGGGCTACAGGTAGCAAGAAGCGGCCTACGACAGTTACATGTTTGCCTAATTGTACTTAAAATCCTGTTAAGAAAAATTGTTTTGATAGCATGTTTTGGCATAAATGCTAATGACTTTCATTCTTCTCTGATATGCCTAAATGCACATTTACTCAATATTAAAAAATTACTCAAAATTGACAGTATTTTCTCAAATGTCACAAACCTGACACATTTAGTTGACACATTGACTCAGGGTTGGCAGTTTAATAGAACTTAATTGTTTGAGGAGTAGGTGTCATCATGGAGTTTTTTTTACATCTCTGGTGCAGGATGTACATTGTTGCAGTTCCTTGTTATGATTTCCCATGATTTATACATATTTATCGAGCTGCAACTGTTTATTTTACAATCAATGGGACTGAATATAATGCCCCAGCTTGTTTCCACATCAGATAAACATTGGCGGATGGTTTAACTAGGATAAGCTGTCCAGCTAGAAAGGGTACATATTGGTTCAGGGGTAAGTCAAATTGTTCTTATCTGAACCTGTACTATGCAAATTTGGTAACTATGGTTTGTTTGACAGGTATTCTTCTTTGATATGAAGCTCTGCATTTATAAGCCAAACTTCACGTATTGAGCTAATTCATCAATTGCCACATTCATATTTATTCATTATTATGTGGGGTTGTCTTTGCTGAATATTTAGCTTAGACAAGGAGCCGCTACTCAGAGAGACAAGTACGGGTAAAAGGCTCCGAAACATGTTGAGTAGTAACCCGCTGAAGACCCTTTAATTTATTTGGGCTAATACAGCCTATGTCAAAATTTTACAGAGGAACGTGTGAAATATGGACAATAGTACTTTTATGTATATAAGTTAGACAGGGACAGGTTAGCTTATGGAGAGTAAAGAGTTCGGACTGCGGAATAGGGTAATGACTACTAAGAAGTGGTTTGGACAAAAAGACACAAATACAATAAGATTGAGTCAACAGCTTTCCTCGGGACACTTTGCGCGCAAAGTGTCCCGAGGAAAGCTGTTGACTAAGACTACTTTTTGCTTTAGAGTAGGCTTGCTGGTATTTGAATGAAAAGTATCTTCATGAGGAATTTGAATCTTTTAACCATTATATGTTTAACGGTAATAAGAAAATGACTGTAGCCGTGATTAGCACTTCACGGGTTAACAAGTCTAACTGATCTGAGGTCTGGAAATGATTAATAACGTTATTAACATGAAGAAAATACAACATATTACTAGTAAGATTAAATGTACACGTGGCAGCAAATAGATTACAGACCCAGCTGACACAGCAAATAAACTTATCTCATACTCTGTGAATTTCGAGCCTGCTTTGGCCCGCGATGCAACACAAATTCGTGTTCAACCAAGCTTTTCCTCCGTGGTAACGACCTAAAATCTTTCAATTTCTTCCCTATTGTCGAGCAGGTATTAAAATCATTATTAATCCGTTGAAAAACTGCAGCCAAGGTTAGGAGAACATCCACCCCAAATACTTAACTCTGCCTGTGACGACATGGCCTTCACTTTTACATATTATAAACCTTTGGCTGATTTTTCTTTTCTCCATCAGTAAACAGTCCATGTCACATTATGTATGGTTGTATCTCTCCTATCGCTTGCTATAATTGCTTCTTCAGGTCTATACAGGAAGGGTGATTCTAATGTATTTAATAACTATAACGCTATTTCAGTGATTCATGTTCTTTCAAAAATCCTCGAAAAAAGAGGTTCGTAATCAATTTATTGGCTGTTTGGAGAAATATGTCATCCTTTATGACTACTAATTTGGCTTTCATAGCAAATGAAGTACTGAATATGCCGTGAGTTACATATCTTATAAAATATCCGAGGCTTTGGAAAGGATGAATTTGCTGTCAGTGTGCTTCTAAACCTTCCAAGGCCTTCGATACAGTTGATCATGCCATCCTATGTCATAAGTTATCTTTCTCTGCCGTACAGAGAATATCTCTTAATTGGTTTCATAGCCATTTGACAGGCATAAGTCAGTATGCTACAACTTTGCAAGCCAAGATTAAAATTCCTTATCTTTTACATGTGGTGTCCCCAGGGATCAATTTTCGGGCCCTTTATTATTGTCTCTCCTTTATATTAATGACCTAGGCTAAGTATTCGAAGATGTTTTTTGTATGTTATTTGTTGTTGTTACAAGTTTTCTTTTTAGTGACAAAAGTATTGAAACATTGAAGCTTTAAATCTTCAAGGAATTTATCAAATGGTTTCACACCAACAAGTTATCCGTAACGATTGACAGAACAAACAATATCGCAATGTGGTCACGTAACAATTTTTTTCTCTTTTTTCACTTGACATTAATGGAAAGGACTTTCAAAAATTGATACTGTTGATTTTTTAGGAGTATAGCTCGACAAAGATTTGAATTTGAGGAAGAACATATTTTTTAAGAAACAAAATAAAAATTGCGAAAAATGTATTAATTCAACTGTATGATGCTTTGGTGCATTCCTTCTTTATTGATATATGATATGGGCTATTACTTTCTCAACTGCATTGGATAAAATTGCTAAATTACAAAAGAATATCTTACGGGCCATTACTTTCTCTTACCACAATTATCATACTGATGCCTTATTCTTTAAATTCAATATTTTGAAATTTTCTGATATGGATAAATATTTCACATCCTACTCGTGTAATGACAAGACATTTTGTTCATCCGAAAATTTGAAATTTGTTCAGCGAAGTATAAATTATTCACGATCATAATATACTCCTGGTCAAAATAAATAAACAAACAAACAAACAAACAAACAAACTAAATAAATAAATAAAATAAAACAAAAAACAAGCATCCTCGTGGGCTGCTCTGAAAATTAGTTTGTGAAGAGAATATGAGTGTCACACGGACTGTTATGTAATAAGGACAGGATAGCTTTTTAATCATATGCCTGTCACAAAAAGCAAAATAAAAACAAAAAACAAATAAAACAAACAACAAAAATGTCCTAGAAACGAGATAATGCCCACAAAAGGTGCGACAAGTATGTCTGGTATTGGGGTGCCTACGGGATTTACAAGGGACTACATGGCAACTAGGGAATCAATGTGAATCCATAATGCAATGGCGTACGGGTTAAAGAGGGTCCAGGCTTGCTTAGAGATGCGTGGTGGTAACAGCCGCTGCTGATGCATCCAGCCTTCACATAAAACAAAAAGGTTCTTCTCCGGACCACCACATCCTCCCAAAAGAGGTAATACAAGCACTGGTACACTGACATGAACTCCCCACACACTTCTTCACACGCATTACCAATGTTGACGGGCGGATGGGGGTGGGAGGTAGGGAAGTGGAGGAGGGGCTCTTGGCCGGGAGTATACAAGGCAAAATCAGGATTTCTAAATATGCACAAGCTTCGGACTAATTTGGGTAAATTGCCTATTACATCTCCGGGACCCACTCTTTGAAATTCACTCCATACTTATTTTCAGACGGCTGTTATACATTAGGCCCACATGTTTTAGTAAGAGACTCAAGCTCTATATTTTGGATGACGAATAAGGTGCTACAACATTGTTTAATATGACTTTCTACTCATTTTATATTGATTAACCTTGAAGGTCTATACATATATTTTAAGCTGTGCAGGAAATGTATTTGAGAAAGAAGTTTTTAAACATGTGTTTAACTTTTTTTCGAGACAACTTGGTTATTTTCAGCCAATCAGTCTGGATTTATTCCTGATGACTCGACCATCATCCAGTTATTATCAGTAGGCCTATATCATGAATGATGTGTAGCTATTGATCAGGAAAAAGAGAATGGTCTTCCTTGATGTTAGCAAGGCTTTTGACAAAGTTTGGCAGTTTTGTATAAGGGTCTCTTATATGAATTAGAAAAAAGGGTGTTACTGATAATCTTCTGACATGGTTCGAGGATTATCTTCATAATCGTAAACAAAATGTTGTTCTTAATGGTCAATCTTGAACCCAGTTTCTCTCTGATTGGCTGAAAGTCCGTGTAACCAATCAGAGAGCAGCTCGGCTACCAGTCTGTGTCCGGTCAAAAGTATGGTCGCTAAAAAACTTCGATGCATTTGAGAAACACTAGCGGAATTAAGTTTGGTCAGGTTTCACGATTTGTCGAAATGAAAACAGGATTAAAACGCCCGTGGATCAAAAATACGGTTGGATTGACGATTGAGAAGTGTTGTCAAACGGCTAATGCCACGGAACGAATTCGATTCAGGATGGGATACCCGTTTGAATTTGGCGCTGGAATGTCGAACTTTTTGACCGAAATGGATTTTGTGGGACATTCGCGACAATTATAAGCGTGTTGCTATGGATATATGTGGATTTCAATGGATTATCTGTGTGATATACCTGTAAAAAATAGTTTTGGAATAAACTGGTGAGTTGCAGCTTTATATATGTACAGAAATGGAGAAATCGTGTCGAACGTGAAGCGGGATGGTGGTCCCGATGCGAGCTTCGTTTCAAATCTTTCTATGTGGGAGCTCCATCTGACGACGTTATGGTTTTAGGCCTATCTGCCACCATCTTATTAGCACAAAGAATTGACCGCACAGATGAATACACAATATTTTATTGCAGATATGGCCCTCTGTGGGTCATTGAACGGATAGATGTTCCAGGTGCACCCTCTTCGCCCACTTCCTACCCTGCCCCCCCCCCCCCCCCCCGTTCCGCCCACGTATATTAGCACAAAAGCAAAACTGAACGTCACTGACTGAACGTCACGAGCGCCTGTGATCGATGATCCAGCCCAGGGTGCAGCTATTATCAACAGCGACCTTGCCTCCGGATCCTTGGACGAATGGTCCAAGGAGTGGGTTGTGTCCTTTAATGCTCTTATTTTTTTCAAGGACATCAGCTCAAGGATGTTCCTGGACATAAACACTTAGGACTTACGTTAAGATCGGTTTTAAAATGGAAATCTCACATCAAGGAAATTGTGACTAAAGCTTCCAAACAGCTGAACATTATGAACACTTTGCAGTATCGTCT
The DNA here is from genome assembly GCA_964020975.1 of Hermodice carunculata. Lineage (NCBI taxonomy): Eukaryota > Metazoa > Annelida > Polychaeta > Eunicida > Amphinomidae > Hermodice > Hermodice carunculata. The sequence continues at coordinate 4,337,263 of OZ026620.1, forward strand.
TGACCGGGACACTTTAGAAGTCATGTAGGCCTATATGTCATTTATTAGACAAATATTAGAATATGGCGATGTGGTCTGGGATGGCTGTGTACAGGCTGATCAGAAAATTTTAGAAGATTTACAATTGCATGTTGCGGCCCGTATTGTAATGGGTACAATGAAAACTACGCCTTGTGAGAAATTGTATGAAGAAACTGGCTGGGAGACATTGTCTACACAGAGAGAAAGGTCTAAACGAATTATGATGTACAAAGTTGTTCGCAAATTAACTCCCAGCTATTTATTTACTGCTCTTCCTAACGTCCCAACGCCCGAGAACAACCTTCGTCCTAACACTAGGGCAAGTCTAATCAACGCGTTCGTGCTAATTCACCTTCCTTTCAGACCAGAACAACCTTTCTTCAGTAAATCCTTTTTTCCTTCCGCTGTCACTCTATGGAATCTTCTGCCTCTAGAAACTCGAAATTTACCTACGCTTTCGTTGCTTTGGAGAAAAAATTTCTGCTCCTACATCGTGTCCCGTTAAATACCCAGAATTATTTAACGTAGGTAAGAGATGTTTATCGATTTTGCATTCGCGTTTGCGTATGGGTCGCAGCCAATTGAATAAACATCTTTTTAAAATAGGTGCAAAGGAGTCTCCTGTTTCCTCATATGGAGTAGCTTCTGAAAGTATTTGGCATTATTTTCTGACTTGTCTTCGATGTGCTACTGCTCGAGTTATCCTCCATACATCAATTAGCTCTTTGGTACCTTTGTATGGTGGCACAAAAGTGCCAACTAAAATATTTTTCTGTCCATAAAAATGCGAAAACAAGAAAATAAGAAAAGTGCTACTGCTCGAGTTATCCTCCATACATCAGTTAGCCTACCTCTTTGGTACCTTTGAATGGTGGCACAAAAGTGCCAACTAAAATATTTTTCTCTGTCCATAAAAATGCGAAAACAAGAAAACACGAAGGCGAAAACACTAAAATATAAAACACGAAGGCGAAAACAGGACAGAAAATATGTTGTGTTTTCGCACTAGCATTTTCGTGATTTCGTGTTAGCGTTTTCTTGTTTTACTGTTTTCTTCCTTGGTCGAAAACAAGAAAACACGAAGGCGAAAATGCGAAAACATAACCGCGAAAATACGACAGAAATTATGTCGTGTTTTCACACTCGCATTTTCGTGTTTTCGCATTAGCGTTTTCTTGTTTTCTCATTTTCGCAATATCGTGCTTCCGCTTGTTTCACTTCCGTTTAACACCTTCCCATATGTTAGCTAACGGAATAAATGTACTGAATACGTTAACTTTTATGGTTTATACTTGTATTTTACAAATGAATTCAAAGGAAATGTGTGGACGCACCATGGAATAACCCCGCTTGATTGGTGCCCCTGTTGTAACGGGGCAGTTTTCCAAATTCATTGTTCTTGTTGTTATTATTATATCTTGTTGTTGTTGTTGTTGTTGTTGTTATTATTATTATTATCATTATAACTATTATTATTATTACTATATCTTGCTAGTACTATACTGAACTGCTTAGCGGATGGTCATGATACCAAGATCGAGCGAACAGGTAAAACTGGTATTCGAAAGCACATTTTAATACATGTTGCATTAATGATAATATTTACGGTAAATATTAGACTTTGATCCTTGAACTAAACTTTGTACACAAGCCAACAAGCATATAAGTAAACAAACAAATAAACTTAAAGCCAGTCGTGTCTGAGGAAATTGATGCTGATTCATGGAAATTCTGGTGACGAAATTATCAGCGCCAAGGACCAAGAGGACAAGTCCTTCACAGGTAGTGTTCGTGTGGAAAAATAATCGTTCGGTGAAAAAATGGGTCTTTAATACTTTGTCACCAGGATTTCCATGAATCAGCATCAATTTCCTCAGACACAACTGGTTTTAAGTTTATTTGTTTGTTTACTTATACGCTTGTTGGCTTGTGTACAGAGTTTAGTTCAAGGATCAAAGTCTAATATTTACCGTAAATATTATCATTAATGCAACATGTATTAAAATGTGCTTTCGAATACCAGTTTTACCTGTTCGCTCGATCTTGGTATCATGACCATCCGCTAAGCAGTTCAGTATAGTACTAGCAAGATATAGTAATAATAATAATAGTTATAATGATAATAATAATAATAATAACAACAACAACAACAACAACAACAAGATATAATAATAACAACAAGAATAATGAATTTGGAAAACTGCCCCGTTACAACAGGGGCACCAATCAAGCGGGGTTATTTCATGGTGCGTCCACACATTTCCTTTGAATTCATTTGTAAAATGCAAGCATAAACCATAAAAGTTAACGTATTCAGTAGATTTATTCCGTTAGCTAACATATGGGAAGGTGTTAAACGGAAGTGAAACAAGCGGAAGCACGATATTGCGAAAATGAGAAAACAAGAAAACGCTAATGCGAAAACACGAAAATGCGAGTGCGAAAACACGACAAAATTTCTGTCGTATTTTCGCGGTTGTGTTTTCGCATTTTCGCCTTCGTGTTTTATGTTTTAGTGTTTTCGCCTTCGTGTTTTCTTGTTTTCGACCAAGGAAGAAAACAGTAAAACGAGAAAACGCTAACACGAAAATGCTAGTGCGAAAACACGACATATTTTCTGTCGTGTTTTCGCGGTTGTGTTTTCGCCTTTTCGCCTTCGTGTTTTATATTTTAGTGTTTTCGCCTTCGTGTTTTCTTGTTTTTGCTGTTCTGTTTTCTTATTTTCTTGTTTTCGCATTTTGATGGACAGAGAAAAATATTTTAGTTGGCACTTTTGTGCCACCATACCTTTGAGTATAAACACAATTTTGTTTGGTAGCGATCTTTGTAGTCTTGAAGAGATTATTATTATTATTATTATTATTATTATTATTATTATTATTATTATTATTATTATTATTATTATTATTATTATTATTATGGTAGTACAAGAGTTTATTGATAAATGCAAACGGTTTCAAACTGGAGCAGTAACATTATAGCTCTCACATGTATTTCATTAATGTCATAGGTATTTTGTCGGTTATGCGCCCCTCTATCTGTGCTTGTACAAGTGGTGTCTTTCTTTTCCATGTTTTATCCACGTCGTCGCTCGTCGAGTCCCTAACTCTCGGGACTCGACTGGCGGCGACTCACTGGAGTTTGTCTTGTAACGTTCGTTCTGTCTTTGTCGTCCTTTGGCATGAGGGATTAACATAGGGCTATGCCGTTCTTCCCTATTGTATTTCTTATGAAATAAATAAAATATATTGAAACAAGGCCTATATCTAATATCTATCTAGCGCTTGCTTAACTGGCACGGATTATTAGCCCGCGGGGGTTCCCTCCCTCCCGCCCTCCCACCAAAAAATCGTGTAAATGCTTCTTTTCGATACAACCTGTGTTTTACTTATGTTTACTTGTTTCTCTTTTCTTTACATCTTATTTCTGTATGTATGATTTTCCGCTAATAAATACAATATTGAGTACAATGCAATGCAATACAATGAAATCCATAAGATTGATCATATGAGAAATTTATTATGCTGTAGTGGTCCTAGGCCTTGGCGTATTATGCAGTGCTACAAACACCACAGGTGCTCGTTTTGTTCAGTCAATCAAGCATTTGTGCCAATGTTGCAATGAGCGGCGGGGTGGGGGGTGGGGGGAGTATAGAGAAGGTGAACCTTGAATATCTGTACGTGTAATGGCCCATATTGGGCCTTATCTGCGATAAAGTACGCCATAAGTTTGAAATTAATATGAAATATATATAAATGTATGTGGGATCTGTGTGTTTGTAACCACAGAATGGCCGAGTGTCGAACCAGCAACCTTCGGCACCAATCACCTAGGTGAAAATGGGAACCGCACATACCGACTGTACCAAATCCTCATTCCTGAAAAGAATGGTTCAATGGAGGCAGATATGCGTGAATGCCACGATTGACACAAGGCCCAGTTCATTTTATTTATTCCAGTACAAATGAAATACTGTGTATGGAGTTGTGCCAGATCGGTGACTGTACATATGTAAGTCCACCAGCATCAAAGAAGCACTGAAAATGTATATGTTTTTGTGACCACGGAACGGCCAGGTCTCGAACCAGCAACCTGTGGCACCCATCACCCAGCCGAAAATGAGAAACGCCCATCCCGACTGAACCAAATCCTCATTCCTGAAAAGAATGAATCAATGGAGGCAAGTATGCGTGAATGCCATAATATATCTCTCTCTCTCTCTCTCTCTCTCTCTCTCTCTCTCTCTGTCTCTCTCTCTCTCTCTCTCTCTCTCTCTCTCTCCATCCATGTAGATATATATATATATATATATATATATATATATATATATATATATATATATATATATGTGTGTGTGTGTGTGTGTGTGTGTGTGTGTGTGTGTGTGTGTGTACCGTATTCATCCTAATAGTAGCACATGCCATAATAGAAGCACGTCCCCCTACTTTGAATCCAAGTGGTATTGATTCAAAATCAAGATTTTTTTATGTTATTTAGCAAAGATGATACTTCCAAATGAAAAATTAAATGTCACTGCAGTATAATCATGTTTATTTAACACCTAAATGAACTGTACAGCCTTCAAAACCTTCAATCAAGAAAAGTACTTTTTCTATAGTCAAGCGAAAACACTGCAAGATCTGGCAAATCTTTGCATTGGCCCGGCGTGCTACTATTAGGATTAATACGGTATTTATATACATGTGTATATAACACAGAATTTGCACTGAAATCACACCTGCCCTTCATATTCCTTTGGAACTTCAAAACTATGGACCAATCACAGCAAATACCTAACAGATAAGCTTACAGGGTCTGCGTTGGAATAACATATATAGGCCTGTATATCTCCCTGGAACTTGAAAATAATTGACCAATCAGAGCGAATAACTAGCAGGGAAGCGAACAGGGCAGCCTACGGGGTGTTCATTGAACTAGCATGGGGCTGCATGTCTCCCTGAAACTTGAAAAAAAAAGGGGTATTCTCACCAGAGACTGCACATGCGCTATTTCTTAGGCATTACTTCCGTTTGGTAGTTCTCCGAGTCGGTTTCAATACTGAATACATAGACCACATTAAAAAAAAAAGAAGAAGAAGAAGAGAGAAAATATTGCAATTTTATTTTCTGACCGCTACTGATTAATATACAAAATGAATACATGCACGTTCACATTACAATGCTCAAGCACAATACACTAAGTTTAAAGAAGATTTAGAATCTATATTTTCAGGGAAGGAGACCGCACAATTACCTACAAAAGCGTTGGTCTGGCCATATGCACATTTTATGTATCCGCGGATTAAACACACAAGCAATGATATGGGCTAGTAACCATCTGAGAATAGTGATTAAAAATAGACACAAATCAATTTAATAAATTATAATGAAACAGAGAGATTAGCATCAACAACCAATTTTAATTCAAACTTTTTGGAGTATAAGAAAACGGTCCATGAGTAACAAGTTAGGAATTATTGTCAAATAATGATAGCATGATTACATGATAGAACATTGTAAGAGTAAAGAATGAAAAGGAGTTCGATGCAATGATATAAAACGTTGCTTTTGCTACAGATGAGTTATCGCGTCCTTTTAAAACAATTGCAGTCTATAATAAGCATCGGAAGATGTCAGCTACAACTGAACATGGACCTGGTATTCTCATTCTGAACAAATGCAGTCAATAAATTTGAGGAATTTTAATTCAGTTGACTGCTGCAAGAATAGTTACTGGCGCGATGCATGGCACATCGAGTGCTAAACTGTATCAAGAGCTTGGATGGCAAACCCTGGCCTCTCGTAGGAAAGAAGCCAAATAATCACTAATGTATAAAATAGTTCATGAAATAGTACCTAACGATTTGCAATCTATTATTCCACAGAATGTGAATCAATTTCCTATATATCATAATACTCGACAAAGATATGATCTGCCTCATTTCAGAGCCCGCACTGATTTATTTAACAATTCTTTCTTTCCGTCAACTGTGCGCCTCTGGAATGAATTACCTTTGGAAATTCGAAATTTGCCATCTTTACACATATTTAAATTTAGATTACGTGATCACTTTGGGTGGTCGAATAAGCGTCCAGAGTATTACAATTTTGGTGAGAGATAAAGTTCTGTACAGCATACTCGCCTCTGCGTGGGTAGCAGTCAGCTGAATTCAGATCTGTTCAAGACTGGTGTCATAACACATGCCAGTTGTCAATGTGGTGCAAGTAATGAGGATGCTTGGCATTTCTTTTTTTTCTTTTTTTTTTTTTCTCGAAAGTACACTGTTATCCGATCCCAACTACACAATATCATTTCATTGTATGCTCCCTTTACATTGCAGACTGTACTGGATGGTTCTCCTAACTGCACCCTGACAGAAAACACTCAAATTTTCTCTGCAGTTCAAGATTTTATTGTGCTCTCTCAAAGATTTACGCAAGCAGGTATTGGCTGAGGAATTATTTGCTTTTCTTACTCAAAACTTTATCTGAATTATGTACCTAGTAAACAAGATTACTAATTACTTCGAACGTATTGAGCCCCCCTATCTGTCCCTGTCCAACTGTGATGTCTTCTCACTCTTGTATCGCGGCAAGTCGGTGGGCCCTGTCTCAATGTGCAGCGATTGTGTGTCTGTTGGTATCCTGTGTAACTGTTGTCTATTATTCCACGAGAGGGATTTATATAGGGCTAGGCCCTCTTCGCAATTTTTAATTGCCGATGAGAATATTGTATTTGTACATTGTTGAAAAAAATAAAATACGTTTAAACTAAATTTGAGGACTTCAAGCTAGAATGAATACTAGTATTTGAGTTCATTAGCATGAAATTAACTATGTTTGCTGCTGTTCACAATTTGAATCATTTACTTTCAAACCGGGTAAACGCATTAAATATATGCTAGAATGCTAGACACTGTCAAAAAGAAACTGCGGAATTTTGAAGCGTCGCTTACGCAAGCGTTTCCCCGCTATACTAGGCTCTGTCTAATGATTCAGTGCTGGAGTGTGAAACACAATCAGTTGTTTGTTATATGTGAAACACAATCAGTTGTTTGTTATATGCAGACGATCTAATTTTGCTTTCTGAAACAGAAAAAGGACTTCAAACTGGTCTGAATAAACTTTATAACTACTGTCTTGACTGGAAACTAAACATTAATGTTAAGAAATAAAAAATAATGATATTTAACAAATCTGGTAGAAAGATTAAAAAGAGTTTCTTTATTGGCAATAAACTGTTAGAAAATGTTAGTAGCTATACTTATCTTGGTATTGAAATTTCATTAAATGGGTCTTTTGAGAATGCTATTAAAAGATTATCTGAAAAAGCAAACAAAGCCCTTGGAAGGTTAAAACGTACCCTTCCAATCGATAAAACAAGCATTAAACAAAGCCTAAGTTTGTATGACAAACTTATATCTCAAATATTACTTTATGCATGTGAAACATGGGGTGCCTATACAATATCAGCTGAAAAAATATTCCTAAACAACAACTTGTCTGGGTGTTACAAACTAAGCTACGAAAGGTTATATATGAGTTACTTAAAATATTGTCTAGGTGTTCATCGCAAAGCTTCTAACGTTGCTGTTTTAAGTGAACTTGGCAAAACACCCCTTTCTTTAAAAATTATCAACCTAGTGTGTAAAAACTTCTTCCGAATAACAAATATGTCACCCGATAGCTTATTGTACGACTGTTATTTGTGTAACCTAGACTTCCCTACTAATCTATCTTCTCAATGGGTCAGTACTACCAAAAATACATTTCTAGGTTTAAATCTTGATGAAATTTGGCATAATCAAGGAAACAGTTCAGGCATATACCCTTCAAAACTATTCAAATCAGCAATCAAAAGTAAATTCTGTACTCAATGGGGGCAAGATTTAAATTCTCAAGGTGATCAAGATAAAAAATTGCGAACGTATACTCTTTTTAAAACGGATTTCAATTTAGAATTATACCTTCACCAGATAAAAGATTTCGATATACGCAAATATATTACCCGCCTTCGCATAAGTGCACATAATTTAAGTATTGAAACTGGACGCCACAAAAGACCAAACAAAATTCCTGTTGATCTCAGAGTTTGTGATATTTGCAAAGAAATCGAAAATGAAAAACACTATGTCTTAAAATGTTCTAAATTTACAACTCCCAGAAACAAATTTTTGAGCGAAATAAAACAGATTTTTAACTTAGATAGCTTTGACGATGAACACTTATTTATATTCATAATGAGTTTAAACGATACAGAATTGATTTCAAAATTTGCTTTTTACCTAAAAGAATGTACAGACATCAACGGACCTCTATGACATCAAATTACCTTTATCTATGTTTTTTCTACTCGCTTAATTGCTTCATAATATATAATTGTTTGTTGCATTTGTGTATGTGTAATGTGTATCCCATTGTATTTCTTTTTCAATGTTGTTATTGTTCTTGTTGTTTGTATGTATGTATGTATGTATGTATGTATGTATGTATGTATGTATGTGACAGATTACCATGGTAAATATTGGTGTAGTCAATAAAGTTTAAAGTTCATCTCATCAACGCTGTTAAAATGCATGACCCGTAAAATACCGCTAATGTGCTCAAGTACTTGTTGTGAGTAGCCTTAGTCTATCACCTGAGCGCGAGAAATGCGAGTAGCTTAAGTCTATCATCTTAGAAAGTGAACTTCACCAACCAGTAGCAGAAATGCCAGATTTCTTTTTGAGTGAACTGTCTAGAAAACACGATCTGTTACAAATATGAAAGGTAGATTTACAAGAGGGATAATAACACGCTAATGCTGACAATTATACGTATAAAAACGTTATTGTTATTATCAAAGTCTTCCCCTGGAGTCAGTAGTAAGATAGCGTTAACAATTTTCCTATCACTTCGGGAACCAATGAAGTATATCAAACATGCATTTATTCTTGCTACTGATATTTTCTGGCCTAAATGTTACGGAAAACTGCATTTTACGTGTTAGGCATGTATTATATGGCTATTTTTCTCCGTGCATGTCTTGAAACGAATCTGTAGATTGATACATTTATGTACCACCATGGACGTTTTTAATGTTGTTGACATGTAGAATAACTTTAAAAATCACAATTTTGTATACTTTACCAGTCAGAGAGATGAATTTCGTTGAATAATTTTACCGTGATTTAGTTTTCTTCTGTAATATCTCACTCATTCACAAAAGTTCTAAAATCACTTAGAATGAGGCAATATAGTGATGTTTTGAAGCCCTGAGAATCTATATTATGAACATGAATAAAGGTTTTATCATCATCTTTGGATCAGAGGACATCGCAAAGAGACAGGATAAACACATTTTATTATAATGGGCCTGGGTAATGTTGATCTGTCGCAATGATGACAGATATTACTGTAGGGACCGATTCAGCCATATTTCTAGTCACAAATGAGAATATAAATTCTTCTTTAGATAAAAGTACTTTAGTCAGTGCTATGAAAACATAGGTGTAAGTGCTTATTCGTCGGTTAAAATCCATAAAATGAATATACTTTGTCCCAGACAATATAATGAAAACACGCTGGCACATAACACGTAAATCTTGGCATTTTACAGGGGAGTTAACGCTATCTTAAGTAAGATTGTACCATATAGTTTTACATGCGCTGACTGTAAAATGGCGGTCGAGAACTACCAAGATCCCCATGAGCCTTCATTCAATGCGGCGGCTAGCGAAAACCCCCTATTGACCAGTCAGGGCAATTCACTTCAAACCTATGGACCAATCAGACCCATTAACCTATTGACAGCATTACCTTGAGCCGTCTCCAGATGGCACTGACTCATCCCTCAAATTAATACAATTGACTCCATAAGTTAAAGATGACACACCAACAGTATTCCATATGTACGACTTGGCATCTGACGATAAGTATATCCCCCTGGAACTTGAGAACAATTGACCAATCAGAGCAATTCACTTCCTTGGTGCTGCAACCATCAATACTGGCAGCCAATGGTCATTTGTTGTTCTTTATAGCCTTAACCTGTTTCCAAAATGATAAGATATAATGAAGTGCGAGGCTTTCAGCAAAAACATCAGCCCTGGCTGTCTCCTCTCTATGTCTTCAGGCAAGGACGGCATTTTAATTTGGGCTGCGGTTCTAGCCATATTTCCAAACAACAGACTAAACCTAGGCTTTACGTGTCACGGGTAATACTGCGAAATTCTTTTAACAAGATCATTCTTACCAGGGGCAACTTTATATCCTTCAAGTGAAAACGTTTTAACTGTCCGATCAACATCACTTTGAAGAGCTTTCCTGTACATTTATTCTATTTTAAGTGGTCAGTAGACAGTGCACTAAAATAACCTACGTTATTGACAGCTTGGTGACAGGCACGTAGAATGGGGTCTATGCGCGTGTTTAGAGTATTACTAATGACATAAAACTCCAAATGTCTATCATATACTAAAGGCCTATAAAACCCCAGCTATTGGGAATCTATGCACCAACAGTATGCTAACCATTGTTAATCTTATGGTCCAGGTTGTACGAGTGGGTAAGTGGTTATGTAAAACGACCGACCGTTGGGTACCAAGGGTAAGAAAGATCAATAGCCGTCGATGTTACAGATCACTCTCACAAATATCTTATATTTATGTCACTTGCTGCCTTTCTGAACGCTTTTCGTGATTTTCGTTTATTTTGTTACCCTTAAAACGCATTTGAGTTCCCCAAACGCACGAAACTGGTGTTGATGCAATATGACAATTGTAGAAACACATTCATAGATTCGAGTGTATTAGCAACAGTAATTCACGAATCAAAGAAAGGATGACGTATTACTGATGCACACTACAATGTCCGTTGGCCGCTTATTGCACTTTTACACTGAGAAATGAAAATGTTACATTTTCGCTATTGAGTAATGAAAAGTATATATAACTGAAGAAGACCTGTGGGGAGGTTTCCTCTGAAATAAAGCATCAAGGAAGGGGAAGAGAATAACAAGCAAAGAACAATGATTATTCGTATGAGTGGCAGGTGATACTTCAAATGTCAAAACATCACGACGACAACCAATTAGCAACAGTGTTCGCACATGACGTCATACAGAGACGTGCTTTTACATAGATAAAAGGACCGGTTCCATGCTAATTGCACTTAAAAATCTAACAAAGGTGGCATCGTTAAATTCATGAATTCAACTTTACTAGCAGCAACGTGCCGCATTCAGCACTTGCCGATCAAACTCGCAAGTCATCAACTTCATCAATACATCAGGTAACTGGACATCCTTGTTTTTTCATTTAAACATATTTATTTCATCTGGATCACCAAAATAGTACAAGAGAGACTAATCGATTGGTTCTCCAGTATAAAGAGAGACACATAGAGTATTTACAAGACACACAGTACAGTACAATGAGAGTATTAACAAAAATGCTACCTTTGGGAGGGAAAACACACCGAGGAATAAGATGTTAAGTGTATACAATGGCAATACGAATATGAATCACCATAGGAAGTGTTCTAGACAAGGAAAGCTATTAAATATAACAATTTCACCATGAGCAGGCATTTAGATTTTAAATTCGAACCTTCGGGTCTCTGTAATATGAAGAGCTGTACTGCATTAAATTTATCTTCATTTGTATCCTTGGGTAAATCTTTGATACCTTTGGTGAAACATTTCATCAAGATGTCGCTTGCCAAATAGGTAATAAGGGTAGGCTTTACTCCAGGGGCCAAGAGATGACACACAGTGTTCAATAATTTGAGTCTTGAAACTGAATAACGGGGACAGACTAGAAAATAATGATGAGTATCCTCGTCCGGGGCAATACAGGTGCAAGAAGGAGACAGGACAATATTGAATTTGTGAAGATGTGAGTTGAGACTGGAAAATGCAAGGCGCAGTTGGGTATTGTATTTGTGTCTTTTTGCCTAGAACCACTTCCTAGTAGTCAATACCCTATTCCGCAGTCCGAACTTTTTACTCTCCATAAGCTAACCTGTCCCTGTATAACCTATATACATATGGAATTACTATTGTTCATATTGCACACGTTCCTCTGTAAAATTTTGACATAGGCTGTATCAGCCCAAGTAAATTAAAGGGTCTTCAGCGGGTAACTACTCAACATGTTTCGGAGCCTTTTACCCATTTGACATAGGCTGTATCAGCCCAAATAAATTAAAGGGTCTTCAGCGACATATATTCGGAAAGCGTTTTCCATATGAAAAATAGTCAGGTTGGGTGTCAACACACAAAAGGGTATCTTTTAATTTAGTTTTAAATAGTTCCAGGGATGCTGATTGTCTGATGTCTAAGGGTAGATTATTCCAAAGTTTGATGCTTGACGGGAGTAAAGAATCACCGAAACGTTTAGTTTTGAATCGAATATGTCTAATATCAGAACGATTTCTCAAGTTGTTTCTTGCTCTTTCCTTCTAGTTTCCTGTTCTTTGACAACACTTTTATTAACCCGTAAAAAATCACATAACTGAGTCAACGGCTCTCCTTGGCACATCGTGGGCGCTGTGCACCCTGGAAAGCTGAGCGTTGGCTGTCAGCATGTTATCCTGGTAAGCCTTCCCGGACCTTTTTCATTGAAAACTTTTGATAAAGGACAAAATTGAACTGAATAGATGAAGCAGACAACATTTGAAATTACAGGTCGCTGTAGACGGATTTAACCGGGAAGGTGTTCAGCTTGAATGTCTGATTATTTGTATCATGTCTACTCTTATTAATGATCACATTACTTGGAATAAGTTGTAATTAAATTAAGCGTGTCAATAAAAGTTATCCCAAAATGGCATCACATGCTCGTGTACAGAAATGGCTTTAATTTACAGTGAAAAACGGGTGAAAAAAAATTAAACAGAGTAATCAGAGTAATCAGAGTAATGTTAATTAACCGGAAGAGAAGATACTGCAAAGTGGAAAAACTTGCCAGACATGTAAAAAATTATGATTTTAAGGTAAGATATATAAAACAGGAGAACAATTACTCATATTATGCTGGTTGCATATTGTACTATGCCTGCTATTATTTTACAAAAAGATGCTAGAACTGGAAGTGTATTACTTGGGTATTTAGATGAAAAAGAAGGCCCCGCAGAGAACCTTTTTTCCCTGAACGGGTTACCCTTTATTACAAATCAAACAAAACAAATGGAAAATATATGTAATACTTTTTATGTTTAATCATGTTTAATTGTTCGAATGCCTGCACATCTGGTAAAGTGGACGTAATATTACATGTCGAGCGGTTCATATGTCCTTGCTTGACCTGATTCCAACTAAGAAATTTTGATGCTAAATAGACAAGATGCTCATCGTCATGTAGAGTATTCCAACTAAGAAAGTTTGATGCTAAATAGACAAGATGCTCATCTTCATGTAGAGTATTCCAACTAAGAAAGTTTGATGCTAAATAGACAAGATGCTCATCGTCATGTTGAGGTCATGTCTGTTCTGTATGAGAGCAAGCAAGCATCATTGCTTGTAACACTCACTGTGAAGTAATCGGATATCCGGTGTTGTAAAGTGGACATTTTCCCATCACTTGAACCTAAGAATTAGGGATTTCGGTCGAGTGATCACTTTTCTGATACTGTTTTAGCCGATTTTTCACTCCCAAAATTACGTCGGATGTTCAAAAACAAGGAGTGAAAACGTCGCAATTTTGCAGGCAAAGCTACCGCGACCAACAATGATGGATAATTTTATATGCCGCGTGCTTCATCGTTGTACTTTCATTTTAAACTTTTCTGTAAATTTGTGTTTAAAGTATGTGCCGAAAGTCTCTGAGAAAAATACTCCCTGTTGTTAACGGCTTTCTGCAGCTCTCAGTGCCTATGGATACCCAGAAACATTGTTGACCCCGACTTTTTTCAATGACGAGGTTAAAAGCCAAGATATGGTTTCCACTATGATAAAGTAATTTCGAGACTGCAACTATTATTTTGTATTTTGTACAAGTATGCGATGAAAGGATTGTAGACGTTTGATATGTTGGCCCCTAAAAGTTAAAAAAAAATGTTGTTTTCCATTCAGTATGACCGATCCCTACAAGCACCTGATGGCTTGCTCATTGTGGTTGCTGGCTGTGATGTCTATCTTAGGAAATGGAGCCATGCTGCGGACGATCCTTAAACAGTCTTCGCACATACTGACAAGTGAGTTTTCTGTAAAACCATGACACGAATAATTTCGAAAGTAGTAAATAAGTGATATATTAAGTTAAATCTTTTGTGTTCCTGTCGATCTAAAAAGACACGGACAATATTCTGACAATGCTTGTAAACTGTAATTTTGTGACCGCTTAATCTAGCGTATAAAAGTACATTCGTGGACTTGTTATAATCACATTCATGTTTTTGTGCGATAGGAAATGTGGCAGGCGTAACAGATATTGTATTTCTAATGAGTATCGTCTCTTCAATATTTTTTTTGTGTGATTTCAAAGGACTATTCCTCGGAGTTCTAGCATGTCTGGGACTGGTATCATCCCTGGTGGATATGTCTTTGTTGGCATTCTGTTTGGTGAGCACGGACGATCTGATATTGTCAGTGGGGTCAGTCATTGCATCTTGGCGGGCTACAGCAGACAGTATACACCCTCTCGTTCTAACAGCTCTCGTGATCTTCCGGTAGGTATCACTTAGGTGACTTAAAAATATGTATATGTGAATATATATATTCTTGTATATGTATATGTATATATATATATATATGTATGTATATATATATATATACATATATATACATACATACATACATACATAGTATACACCCTCTCGTTTTAACAGATCTCGTGATCTTCCTGTAGGAATCACTTACGTAACTTAGAAATATTTATATGTGAATATATATATGTATATATATATATATACATATATATATACATATATAAACTGTACACATACATAATGGATGGAAGGACGTACAGAGAAAGAAAAACACTAGCAACGCTCAGTATCAGCATTAGGAACATATCTAAAGTCTAAAAGATATCCAATCAGCAAGAAACGATGCATGACCATATAAAGTACCTATATGGCAATGAAATAATTAGTTTTTACTTTTACAGCAGTGTGACTTTAGAAAGGATTCTCAGCAAGGAAGCACACAGGAGGTGTAAAAATGACCTGTCCTCCAGGCCTGTGACCCGCTGCATAACAAGCGCCCCATTAAGTACTAAGTCCACGGGCATCGTCGTCGTAACTTTGAGCACAACACTATCAGGTACGTATATTCCCCTTTGGCATAAACTTTTGCTGTCAAAACTTTATCCTTACTCAATCGGTGTTTTAAAACCCAGTCTCCCTTAACAACACTATACTAACATTTACTTGCAGAATATATTGTTCTTGGCAAGAGAAATAAAGACTCCATTGTTGATCGAGTCTTAAAACTTGGCTACTCCCCTGTTAATGTTGCTTTTTCCGATTTCCGCTTCCGAGTCCCTCATTATGTGCCCGGTGACGGCACTGTGGACTCACTCAGATATCTTGTGCACCATGAGAATTTTATAAAGCCATGGGCTGAAGAACATGTTTTGGCTGTTCTACTGACCAGATGTTTCTGAACATTTGGCCAGTGGAGCAGCTCAAGATAATTCATTAATTGTCACTGTTCGCTTCACATGTATTTCTGACCATACGTAGCATATCTGAAATTATGTAAAGTCATGGACTGGAAAACATGCAATGGTTCCATTTATGGTCACTACTCTTTCAATGATATAGTGTGTTACTGACCATAAGGTGTACTGTATTCTAATCTCAGGCGGTTTATATATATATATATATTTTTGTTTTTTTTGTTTTTGTTTTATTTATTTTTTTTTTTTTGACGTACCTTACTTTTATTTCCCGGAACATGGACTGAATAATATAAAATAATATCAATATCATGACTAGGTGCTCCTGGGGTCGCCAGAGGGGGGCAGCGGTAGCGGCCGAACCTCTGTGCGGACCCACATGACATAATTGATTCATTTTTTTTTTTATTTGCATAGTTTCGATGTTTTACCGAATGCTATTGTGTCATTTTAATTATATGTACTATGGTAATGTTCCCCCATGCAGTAGCATGGCATTAGCTATGTTGCTTTTGTACCCTTTGACTGTTTTGTATCTCTCATTTTACATACTTCAGTAGTCATTTTATTTTCTGCATGGTGTATTTTATCTGTCTTTATCATTTCGATGTAGTTATTTGAATGTACTTTTAATTTCTCCGTTCGCGGAGGTTCAATAAAATAATAATAATAATAATAATAATAATAATAATAATAATAATAATAATAATAATAATAATAATAATAATAATAATAATAATAATAATAATAATAATAATAATAATAATAATAATAATAAACGTATTAAACGATCTGGGAAACAGGGTTGCCCCTATATGAACCCTTCTTGTACATCGAGATAAAGGACAGGATACCAATGAACATGAGTCAATTGTGGAGACAAATGGCGTGACATACAGTGTACATATTCCCCTTGTTACCAGCGCTCGCTATTTTACCCTATTCTCCAGGACAAATCAAATCCCGGTCAGGGCAAGTAAAAGTTTCAAACCACTTGTCCTGGGGGCGACCAAAATTTCTGCTTTTAAAACAAGGATTTTAATGGTTGGAGAAGTAATTTTGGTTGGCTGACAAGTGAGATATCTGAGACACTTGTCCTGAGGACAAGAGAACGGAAAAATTGGTGAGCTCTGCTTACCATTTCTTCAAACATCACCCCTACAGAATGCAGCACAGGAAAGAAACTTGCCAAGTCCATGTATAACCAACTTTGATCGCCCATGTATCTTTCATGAGGACGGGTACAACATGCAAACCGCAATAGCTGCGAGCTGTTGTGAACTCTGTCATGCCATTGTCAGGACATCAAACATGCATGTGCATTTCTAGTTCTATAGGCCATCCATTTGAAGAAAAAAATGGATTCTACATCGGGTAGCTTCAAAACAACCAATTCCTAGAAAATTTTCTCATCGCTGCACAGTAAATCTAATGACATCCTCGGTAGGAAATATTCTTCCTCAAACATCAATGCCAAAATTGACGCACTGCCATGTTTGCCATTGTCAAAAATATGTTAGATTTTGTACATTTTATTGCACATACATTGACATAATGTCTAGGTAGTACCAACACCTAGATCCGATGTGACTTACTTGTTGCAATATTAGCACTGGATGAGGATAAATGCAGGAGTGAAGGTCATTCTATCACCATTTTGTACATTTTATTGCACATACAATTGCGATGACAAAAGTATTAAAATACGACAAAATGGATTAGTGGATAATGCTGAGCAGGAAAGCGGAAAAAATATAAATTAGAGGAAAGTAGGTTAGCAGTTAAAATTATCGCTTCATCACACCTTTTTTAAACTATACTCATATTATTATCAAAGCATTTCCACTAGCACATAGTTCCAACTGTGAATTCTAAATGAAAATCGATTAGTAATATACACCTACCTTTTCAGAACTTTGCAGTTCCGCACAAATGGAAGTGTTATATGTTTTCAGCTTTCTGACATATAAATTAAAGTATGGGAAAATCTAAGTTACAAGAAAAGTTTAAACCCCATGAAGTAAAACAAAAATAATTTGTGTGTCTTCTTGTTTCAATACTTTTGCCAATTCTCCGTCTGTGCCATCTCCTTTCCCAACTTCTATCTGTATCTTTTTGTTCCGTGAAAACCCCTTTTCATGTATCTTTCACACAACCGCATTCTTCCCATTCGCCTTTTTCTTAACTTTCGTTTTTTCCTAGTCATAAGACGTGTTTTCACTGTCACTGTCATCTTCTGTAGTGACGTCATTTTTAAGAAGTGTGTTTGTCATCTTACAGGTTGTTATGGTCTTTTTGTTGGCGTAACAAAGACACCCGTTCTGATGTTGCAAGAAGTCACGCATATTGGGTTAATATCCGCTTTGTGGTTTATTATGGTCTGCTCTGGACTCTTCTTGCTGAGTTTGTTTCTACGTGTTCGTCGACAAAGACATCTGTACACCTTGTCTCGACCGGATGTTCGATTTGACCTCAGGTCAGCACAAGTCATGCTGGGAGTGTGGCTTGTCATATGTATATTTTCAGCCATGGAAATCTTTATGATCATAATTCGAGTTTTTTCACGAACCAAAGATTACGATATATTGACAGTAACGTATCTGTTGTTCCATTATGCGAAAACAACATTTATTCCATGGCTTCTGTGTGTGTTTAGCTCTCGATTCCGACAAAAACTATTGCCCTCACGGACATTTTGGATGTGTAAGCGATTTAGCAAAAGGAGTAATTTGTACATGGTCTCAAAAGAGGACCTAGATATTTCAGTCTCTTTCAAACCTCGTGCAGCCACACAAAAATTTTCTAATGGGTTGACAAGGTGCACTTTGCAAAAAGCTGGCCGTTGCGATTTAAATGACTTTACAAAAGTTCAAGAACCCATGTTGCTGGTAGGAAAGAATGAAAGGCGTCGAAGTTCGACCAGTATTCATGTTATGTTCTCGACAACGTACAATTATGAGTGCGACAAAAAAGAAGCAACTATGTCATCAACAATACTGGATAGTAAAATAGACAGAACACCAGAATTGCATTCCGTTGTGACGTCAACGTTTCTTCACAGCAGACCTATTCATCACTCAGGAAATAAAACCAAAAGAAAACGCAATACCCTAAAAGTGCCAAGATTTAAACAGCAAATAGGGCACAACATACTTGAAACTGGAACCTTAAAACATGACAGCACCTCATTAGCCTCTGTTGTCTCTGAGAATTTACAAAGGAACAATGACGTTGCAGTTAAAAGCAAAATATACCCTACAAAAAAAGACAGCAATGACAATGCAGTGGTTGACATAAGCCACCAGGACACGCATGCACTCATACAGCAGTCATCTGTCTTTATGTGCGAAGAAAATCAAAATATTAACAATCACTTTGAAAGTCAAGGTACCCGCAATACCAAAGATGACAAAATAATCGTAGGCATCCAATGTGGAGAATCTAAAAAATATCTGCAGACTCCTGCCTCAAAAAATTCTAACAATATGACTGTGGGATGTTGCAATTCCGATAATCATATAATCACAGATGACCATCCAGACTTGAAAGCAGATTCAACATTTCATGGTGCAAAGTTACAAGGTCAGCCCCTTGAAGTCCCAACATTGACAGCCCCTCCACTGAAAAAAACTGACGACAATGAGCATATTTCAACAGAAAAAAATCCTAGCCTGATTATAACAAGCCATCAAACAATGACCTCTGATGACATATTCGGAAGATTGTTTCATCTCTGTCTGCCTGGTGCAATTTGTTCACCTAAGTGTCATCGCGCCACCTTGCGGCATGCTACTTCATTATCCGCCTCTTCTAGCGATGCCACTTTAGATAGCTATTGCCCATTGAAACCTGAACTGGAGGCCAAAAGTGACACAGAACAGACACCTATGAACAGTCCTTTCACATCTCGCCGTTCCAATATTCACTCGGTTCAAGGAGAGCTGCTTGAAATTTTGTCAATTTCTACCTGTGATGCCACACCGTGCGACACACCGGTCACGTCTCGACCAGCCAGCCCTGTCCAGGTGAAACAAACTGGTGCACAAGTAAGAGGAAAACTCACGCCCTTCCTAAGTCCAAGTGCAACAGAAAATGAAAAACAAACACCCAGGCAACTGCAATGGTGTGGTCATGAGAAACACTTAGCAGCTAAGGCAGCAGCGGTTTGTTTGCATGAGCAGACATGCTGTTCAAAATTCTACACACACCAAGCAAAAGATTGTGAGTCTCACACAGCTTCATTTGTCAGTCTGACTGATGACAATGTTTCTTTACATGTGAAACCAAGGGTTGAGGGTGGCAGTCAGGAGACTGGAGAGACACTTTCTGGATACTCTATCAGGATGGAGTCATCAAGAACACATAGTTCATGTGGAAAACAGAAGAAAAGAAAAGATACTTTTGATGCCAACAGCTTTGTGTATCTAGGAACATATGAGACTGATTAAATAAACAAGTGCGAGCTTTGTGTACCTAGGAACATATGAGACTTATTAAATAAACAAGTGCGAGCTTTGTATACCTAGGAACATATGAGATTGATTAAATACACAGGTGTCGGGCTTTGTGTATCTAGAAACCTATGAGACTGATTAAATAAACAAGTGTCGGGCTTTGTGTATCTAGAAACCTATGAGACTGATTTAATAAACAAGTGTCGGGCTATGTGTACCTAGGATCATATGAGACTGATTAAATAAACAAGTGTCGGGCTATGTGTACCTAGGATCATATGAGACTGATTAAATAAACAGGTGTCGGGCTTTGTGTATCTAGAAACCTATGAGACTGATTAAATAAACAAGTGTCGGGCTTTGTGTATCTAGAAACCTATGAGACTGATTAAATAAACAAGTGTCGGGCTATGTGTACCTAGGAACATATGAGACTGATTGAATAAATAAGTGTGAGCTTTTGTGTACCTACGAACATATGAGACTGATTAAATAAACAAGTGTCGAAACAGTACTGTTTGTGTGATTTTATCCGGACATGACCAGATTCTCAAATGCCATGACCCACGCCAAACATTGAACACTTATCTGTTGAAACATAAGTGACTTATTGACAAAACAATATTTAGATATAAAGCACATTACATAACTACGACAAGAGCAAGTGTTGCATTACTGCGAACTCTTTCACTCATTTGTGGGTTATCTCGACAAAGTCGTTAATCTTTATAAATGGGTTATTTCAACACAGTCGTGAAACTTTACAAACTTGTCACACACAGCTGCAAACATTGTGATACTGGTTTGAGGTATTTTTCCACTATGTTTGTTGATTACCCCCACAAAGAGGTTTCTTAAAATGCTGAAGTAAAGAAAGCCATGTTTGTACGATAATAACGTCCTTGTCTTCATTTGTTGTTATTTTAGCTTGTCCTTAAAGGTATACGTTCAAATTTTCTCCATGTAATTCGAAATGATCATGTTTAAAAAGTAAAAGAAAACAATTTCAGAGTAAACTACCTTTCTTTGTAATGTTACGGCCATGCCCGCCATGCCCGCCATGCCCACCTTGTTTTTGAAACCCACAAACTGTTAAGACCCAGTGCGCCTGTTGATTTTTCAAAACTTTTTTAACGTTTTCTTTTTCTTTCTTGTTGTTTTTTTTTTATTTTTATATATTTTGGTTTTTTTAGGGGGCCTGTTGTTGTTTTCTTTGTTTGTTTCTTTTCAGCGCTTATTTTCTTTCTATTTTTGGATATTCGTGTTTAATACTAGAAAACATTTACTTTACTTTGCAATACTCTCTGTACCATTTATCGCAACGGCCCTGCTGATGACCGCAAGTTCATTTTGCTCCAATTAGTCTGTAAAAGGCTTCCTAAGGAGTAGAAAGTGGTTATTGAGCATCAGATGGCTACCCTGCTAGGATGTTATCAGTTGCATGTGGAACCATAAGGTGGAATTGTTCCTCTGGCTTTTTGTTTTGGCCAAAAATTGTCCATCACAATCTAGAATAAAGTGTCAACACTGTATCTGTGCCGTTATTTCACTCCTTAGCTTCAATTTTTTACCCCCAAAAGTTACGTATCTTGAAATCATTTAAAAAGCACATAGGCGGCACAACTGAGGACAACCTTCATATTGAGTGCAGAGGGCCAAGTCTTCTATAGCCATACTTCTATATTTTCCAATAGATTTGACAGCAGGCAGAAAATGTTTTTGAATATGGACAGTATGGATGGAATTATATATATATATATATATATATATATATATATATATATATATATATATATATATATATATATATATATACATATATATATATGTATATATATTTATGTATATATATATATATATATATATATATATATATATACACACATTGTGTGTGTGTGTGAGGGCATGCGTGTGTTTGGCAAACGATTATTTTGTCTCCTTGCTGTCATTACTGTCGACTATGCAGCATAAATTTTACTCAGTATTTAAACTTCCGCCTTATTGACAAGAAACTTTTGTAGTCGACAAAAACTAAAGACTACTTAGTGTAATGAACATACTAATGATAGTCATTTTCAACAGTTGATGTACCATAATAAATTGTTCGTTGTCGTCTGTTTCCCGTATTTTTGTCTTGAACTTTTGATTGGTAATATAGGATTAAGTTAAATTATGATTTGATCAAGATACAAACTCACGAAAATTTAGCAAAACTAATGATGGCCTTTTAGCAGTATGTTAAGGGAAGAGGTTCTGGACTTGAACGAAGCATATAGCCAGGCGTGGAAAGCACTGATTTTTATACAAAACACTTTGCTTCTACCACCAATACGCCGTTGGTGAATGGTATCTGGAGAGAAAGAAACGTCCGTGTTGTTCTCTTTGTGGTAAAAAAACTGTGCACAACAGGTTTCGTACTTAGGTAAATCTGAGTAGTAACGAGCACAATATCCGTTATTTGGCCTTGACAAGGACAGTTTTTGGTCTGTGTGCATGTATATAGACGTTTGCACTCAAGCAGTTATCATTCTGAAGATATCATTTTCAATTTCCTAGAACCGATTATAAAAGACGATGTGAAGGACGTCTATTACATTTGCCACCTTGAATTTTGTGTATAATTTCTTACTTAACACACGTAGGCCAATCAGAATATGTATCAATAAATCATGTAGTGAAAATCAGGACTTTTTAACCACATAAACACACTGCTAACTGACAGCCTTGGTGCAACAATTTTCTTCATGGAAACAGTACATTTGTTTCCAAAATATAAAACGTACAAGGAAAGGAAGGGGAAATGCCAGCGTGCGCGCGTGTGTGTGTGTGTGTGTGTGTGTGTGTGTGTACGTCCGTGCTTGTGTGTGTGTTAGAGAGAGCACTTTATTTATAAAAGTGTATCCAACTGCACTTCAGCTAAAATTCCAATGGCTGACAAAGGACACCATGCGATAAAACGGAAACAATGAGTTAGAAAGGACACGTTTCAACCAACAATCCAAGTTGCGAAATCAATGAAAGTCATTATGAATAAGATTAAACTAATGCAGTCAATTAAGGACCGTCAGGTACAAAAACATATTGTACATGACTAGATAGCATACAAGCATGCAATATGTATGTAAACGTATTTATTTCCAAGAATGGAACTGGATTGCCCAGTAGCTATTACAAATAACTAGTCGAGGGGTTCTCCAGACATACAGAACACACAATAAATATACAAGACACACAGGACGGTACAAATCAGTTTGCAAGTTGGAATACAATCAGGTATAACAGAAGGTACCAATTATCAGTTAATGAACCGTCTAGTCTGGGTAATGTACAATTGAACAGCTGAAAAAAATTCTATATTTAACACATCCGAAAGGCTGGTACTACCAGACAGCATAATTTCTAGAAGTCTATCGCCGACATGATTTACTAATAAGTTAGGATGTACACCAGGAGCAAGCACATTTGCAACAGACCTCAGGAGTGTAAGTCTAGGTTGTTCAAAAAGTGGGCAAAACAGGAAAAAATGACGCGTGTCTTCATTTAGGTAGTTGCATGAACAGGCAGAAGAGGGCAGGATATTAACTTCATATAAGTGGGAATTAAGTATAGACCTCCCTAGGCGAAGCTGGGTGTGAGTTATATTTGCAAAGCGATCACCAAACACGAAGTAATTTGGAATTTCATGGCGAAAGAACAGAACTTTGGCAAGTTTTACTTTGAAGATTGAAAGTGTTTGGGAAAGCTTGACATCATCAGGTAAGTCGTTCCAAAGGCGAATGGCGGATGGTAGAAACGAACTAAAGTAACGATCAGTCCTGCACTTAATTTGCCTTTGTTGGGGGGGGGGGGCCTGCGGAGGAGGCGGCCGGTCGGGGGTAAGTCGTAATTCGGGATTAATTCATATAGGTAAGGGGGGGTAAGCTTATTGAACATTTTGTAGAAGAACACTAATTTGAAAAATTGTCTGCGGGTGTGAAGCAGTTCCAAGCCAATTTCAGCCAATAGTCTATCACGTGACGAAAATTTCATAGCACCCGTACATATTCTAGCAGCTTCATACTGTATTCCTTCTAGGAGATCAGATAACTCTTGTGTGCAGTTGTCAAAAAGGACACAACCGTATTCTAGGATGGGTCGAACCATGGTCAGATACAATTTTGATAAGGTTTTTCTGGAAAGTTTGAACTTAAGCCGTTTTAGAACAGATAGACGTTTACTCGCTGCAGTGACAATTCGATTAATATGTGAGTGCCATTTTAAATCATGCGAGAGAGTGATACCTAAGTGAGTGTGGTGTGTAGCCTCCGGGATGGGTGTCTCACCAAGATACAAGGTGGGGTGAGTTACTTTGTCTCGTTTGCATGAGAACAGGACCGAAAGTGATTTAATGGCACTAAATGTCATGCGCCAGATCCGACCCCACATAGAGAGATGGCCGAGATCAGTATTAATGCGAGTCCCAGAGACTTCACGATCATAAATTATTTCGAGAATGCTAGTGTCATCGGCGAAGAGCCTGATGTCACACGTAATATTATCAACAATATCGTTAATATAAATTAAGAATAGGAGGGGCCCGAGTATAGAGCCCTGGGGCACGCCTGCCTCGATAGGTAACCACGAAGAACTTTGACCATGAATGACAACCCTTTGGTGTCGATTGCTGAGATAACTATCAAACCATTCAATAATTGGTGGGGAAATGCCCAGTTGACGCATTTTAAAAAGGAGGCCTTCATGCCACACGCGGTCAAAGGCTTTAGAAATATCAAGGAAAACCATTCTGGCCTCTTTGCCTAGTTCTAGGCCATTGTAGATTTTGTGAACTATACTAATTAACTGGTTTATTGTGGAATCATTAAAAACGAAGCCAGAATTTCGCCTAGTTAGGAGATTATTACTCATTAAATACTCATACAATTTATTGTAAACTAATCTTTCGAAGACCTTAGATACGTTGCATAATAGGGAAATTGGTCGGTAGTTTGATTTTAATTGTGTATTAGCTTTCTTGTGAACCGGGCATATATTTGATTTCTTCCACTGCGTAGGAAATTTACTATTGGTTAAAGAAATGTTGAATAATCTAGTAAGGGGCTCGGAAATACTTGGACTAGTTTGTTTGAGAAGAAAGTTGCTCAAGCCATCAGGGCCTGTCGCGGAGCTAATTTTGAGCGAGGTAATGACTTTAAGGACATCATTTTCATTCAAAACAAAGGGGTCTAGCCTGGCATCTGTGCGATACATAAAAGCAGGTAATGGGGGTGAGTTGTCGTCTGTGGGTGTTCTGCACTGGCTAGCAAAATATTGGTTAAAAACTTCAGCTTTCTCAGAATTATTAGAGATGATGTTGTCATTTTCGATGAGGGGTGGGATGCTAGGATCAACTTACACCCTAATATAGATTTTGACAAATTCCACCACTTCTTTACATTAATTTGTCTACAGTCTAGTTCAGACCGAAGTTTGGAGAAATAGGTCCGGATTGCCTTTTTGTTTGCCGAAACAGAAATATTCCGGCAGCGCTTGTAAAATTGGTAGAGCCTTTCGGTAACAGGGGAAGGATTGCCATTGTCTTTTTTAAGAGATTTCTTATAACTTTTCCATGCTCGGTTCCGTCTACGTATTAAGAGTTTAGTATGGCTAGTTACCCAAGGTTTGTCCTTAGGCCTGATGAGCACTTCTTTACAAGGAATGAATTCTTTTGCAGTATCAATAAACAATTGAGTCCAATAATCTACATACTCCTCTACCGTATTGAAAAGATCAAAGCCAATGCCCCAAGGGGCATGGGAAAGAGCATCATTTAGTTCATCAAAGTTGCCACGTTTATAATCCCAAACTGTTCTTCTAAAAGCTTGGTCATTGGGAAAGGTGATAGAAATTGTACAAAAGATAACAGAGTGGTCCGAATTAGCTACTGGAGGAAGAACACCACTATCTAGGATGTACCCAGGTGAGTCTGTTATGAGTAGATCAAGGAGGTTATTCGAAAATTCGGTTGAGCGAGCTGGTTCATTTATGATTTGGAATAAATTATTGCGAGCAATGAGATCAACAAGCTTTGTACCAAGCTCGCTGCCAGCATGATCTGAGTCCCACGTTGAACAGCGATCGTTAAAATCACCGGTTATAATAATAGTTTTGGGATTTAATTCCATAGCTTTAGATATAGATTCCGAAAAATCAGAGAGAAATGCATCACGTTCGTAAGCAAGTTGACCCGGTGGGCGGTAGTAGACTCCAACTGAGGCTAGGCCACGATCTGTAGCAATTTGAACCCAGAGACATTCACAGTTTTCCGATTCGAGTTCGGAGCGGCGGGTACATGGTAAGGATTCTTTGACGTATATGGCAACACCACCACCGTGGCTGGCCCGGTCGCGTCGGAGAGGAGGCTGGTAACCTGGAATGGATAATAATTGGTTCGGGTAGCTCACATCGAGCCAGGTTTCGGATAAAGTGATAATGTCCATATCTTCGGCTTGGGCAAAGACATGGACTTCATCTAACTTTCCATCACTTTTAAGACTACGAATATTGATATGACAGAGTTTAACTTTTTTTAAGCTTTGCGGTCCAGGGTTTGTATGAATATCAATGGCTGATAAAAAGAAGTAATATAACACCACGAGGGCATGTCGCATACTAAGAAAATTATTGTACGAGAGTAGCAGAAATAATACAGGTAGGAACGACAGTGCTGCGCCAACTTGGTCTGCGTCATAATTTTCAATTGTGACTTTCAGCAGAAATTTGGATAAGTGAAAAAGCCCAATTGCCGCCCTGAATTGTTCTAAACTACAGCCCATGTCGGTATGAAGTGGGAAAAAATCTTAACTGCAACTACTGAGACCTGTTTTGTGCGTGATTCTACCAGCAGAAATACAAAAATACAGTAGCGAACAGAGTTCAATAGATTCAAGCTTACAAGATACACATAAGATGATTTAAAGTAAGTTACATAACACAACTTGGCAAACAGAATGATGCAAATAGGAAATAACACATAAGTGACATGAAATATGCGATGAATGTAGCTGGTTGACACAAACATTGAAGCGTGTGCATAAGCACCAATTAGAAAACAACATAAAAAACATATAATACTTTTATACAAACAAGGGCACAATTACTGCAATATTGCTTAGACCAATGCAACTTTAGTTCTACACACGAATGATTGTCATAAGTGTTTCGTTGTGCGATAGATTTTATCATGATGAAAGCTAACGTAATATTGCATTCCACACATTGTTACCACTTATATAAAAACTCGACGGTACTTTCAGGCCTGTATCCACTATCGGGGCAACTTTCTCGGGGCAACTTTCTCCATTGAACTTCGTCTTTGGCGCAGTGGGGCGCTTGGCACTCAGCCTATTGCTGACCCTTATTTTTATTGCTTCAGGGCGACTTCTGCGTCTGACACAAAGTCCTAACTCTGGGGCGTACAACTGGTCACCGTTTGCCGTTGTATTTACATTTTCAGGCAATGCTCTCTCTGGAAAAGTCCCATTATATATTGTACATTACATTCAATTGACAAATTAACCTTCTCTTACTATTAATCACACATATGTTTTGGATGCTACCTCTTCAAAATATCCAATCGACTTGGCTTCCATTGTGAAAATAATGAGTTCCGCAACCAATACCAATGGTTTGTAAATGAGCATTGGGACAATCTTGCCGAGTGGGGGTGGGAAGAGGGTTATAATATATGAAACCAAAAGTATATATTTTGCAATTATTTCAGAGCATCGATAATGATATATATGCCGTGGCAGCAATTCACTTTGATATCCAAATCAAGTGTACTTTTGTGAGACTGTCCCGCAATCAATGCATATTAATTGCGTAATTTTCAAAATGGCGCTCGAGCGTGCCGTGTCGCATTTGGATATGTAACCAACGATGATAACTGCTTCACACACAACCGAGCAGGCAGATTAAAGTTAAGATAGTAAGTCATGTTTTAAAAGTACTTTGACGACCATTTGCCCTGATAACTCGGAGAACGGACATGTACCTGGAACTGTGGTGAAAACACGTGGCCACGATTTACTGTGATTTTCCTTTCCCACAAAGCATTGCGGCATGTTTAAAATGGCGCTCAACGTGTTTGCATGCGTCCTTTCGTGTTGCATTTTGGATTTATAACTTACGATGATAACTGCTTCAGACACAACCAAGCAGGCAGATTAAAGTTAAGATTGTAAGTCCACTTATAACCTCAAAAATACGTTGACGACCATTTGCTGTGGTAACTCGGACAACCGACACCTGAAACCTAGCGATACTAGATACCGATACCACACCCATCGTGGCTATATGCAGCACCATGCTTTCACCCCGGTCCAAGTTGACTATCCAGACAAGCTGAAATAAAATGCTGTGTTTGAGTTGACTTTACTACAAAAATTACGGCACACGTTGGCTAGCTTTTCTGTTAACTTTGTCCTACAACTTGGTTGCGGTTGATTTGAACAACCCTTTTTTTTGGGGGGGGGGGGCTGTTTGTGGGGTGATTTTGCTGGTGGGTCGCATGTCGAGGCTGGTCTAAGGCTGTCCAACTGGAGCATTGTAGCAAAATTTTAATTACAGTTCTTGTGAATGCTACAGAATTCATCCAAAATAAGTGTTTCTCATGTGAAGAAGTTTATTGAGAAAAAAATCCACGGAACATAAATTTGCTGCTGCAATTGGACAGCACCGTGGTCTTGCACATCAGGTCAGGCAAAAGGGCACATGCCAAGGAAATCGTCGTTTTGACTAGGTAGGGACTGGGATTGGTAATTGCAGGTACTACTGTATCATGATTATACCTATTCCCATGCAGAACCTGCCAGGGTATATCAGAGAGAGTGTATGTAAAAACACTTTCAAAAATAAGGTGAAATCATTCTAGATGCACGAGATGGGAGTACTAGAGAGGGAGCGCTTTAATCCTTTACATATTTATAGTTTCAGTATCTTAGTGTTATCAATGACCTGCAATTTGTATATATAGCAGGTCCCTGGAGTTATAAAAATTACGCCTTTGGTGCTTATATTTATTTATATACTAATTTACTGAAAATTTAGATCAATCTTTCAATTCATAAGTAATTAAAGCATATCAGCTAGGAACCTGTGCAGAGCAACTTAATATTTTTCTAATTTCATGCTTGCATTTCTGCTATTTTCATGTTGTGGTTCACCATGGAAATGAGCCAAGGCAAGATTCCCTAGGCATTTGGTACTCCCATTTCATGCATCATACTTTGGTGTGCTTTCAGCAATATAATTGCACCACCCTGGCATATGTGCATAAAATATTACCAATCAAGATTCAGTGATAAAAGTTAAGTACATTCAGGCCTAGTGATTATCTTAATATATTTTTTCTTCTTGCTTTTGCAGAGAAAATACACAACTTGCAACCTGATTGCGGGATAATTTATCTGTTAATTTTCCCCGAATTAATGCTATCACAAATAATTGATTACTTATATCGATATTTATGGGGTGGATGCTTTGCGGTCAACTTTCAATTGTTTATTCAACAATTAACATCACAGACACCCACATACGGATGGGTTATATAAATTTTTTGGAGTATGCCGATTACACACATATATGATTTGTTATCCTAACGCAAATACATTTTGAGCTAGGATTGATTAAAGTGGGATTTATTTTTGGTGTCTTACCTGTCCTTAACCATAATATGTGTGCAAAAATTCTCTAAAGCCTTACACGTATAAATACAAAATTTGTCTTATCGTAATTGGTAACATGGCGATGTTTCTTTTTTTAATTTTTCACTAATTTTTGCTAATTTTCATCGGATTTTTCCACAATCTCATGGAAAATAGCCAAAGCAGTGCAATAAGGACTAAAATGTTGTGATTTCGTCAAGTATATGAAGGCAAGACACTCGAAACTCCACAGAATGTACCATTTTGCATGCTCAAATCCATTTTTTTTTTTTGGGGGGGGGGAGGGGAGGAGATAGCAAGGCCCCCAGACAAGGCATGCCTTCGGCCCTTTGAGCCGTGTAGGTCACATTTGGGCCACCATAATTTTTTTAGGCCACTTGGGTCTCTGACTGAGTTTGTAGCACTGGCCTGGTTCGATCAGTATTTAGTAAGAAAGAGCGGCTTGAAAGTACCTCTTTCTTTTCTTTTCTTTTTTTTTTGTTTTTTTTTGTTTTTGTTTTGTTTTTTTTATTTTTTGGTTTTTGTTTTTGTTTTTGTTTTTTTTTTTGTTTGTTTGTTTTTTTTTTTTTTTGTTTGTTTGTAAATTTTAATCTATTAATTATAGGGTTGGGCCTTTTTAGTAGGGTCCTTCAGGTTACCGGACGCACACATATATTTTTGTTAGGCCTTGGGTAACTTGGGCATTTGTTGAAACATGTTGAAAATGGATGGTCTTTCCCCTTTTACACATTACCTCTTTGGGGTCAGTTTAATTTGTTACCTGGGCACAGCCGAAAACTGTCGTTCTTTGTTAAGTTTCAAAAGATGGGGGCATATTTGATAAAGTAACTCTTTAAGTGCCAAATTTTGGACTGAGTCAACAGCTTTTCTCTACGCGCATTGGGCTCAATGCGCGGCGAGAAAAGCTGTTGACCCGAGATATTTTCCCTAGAACTAGAGGCATGAAGCCGGTACTTGGATGAAAGGTCTTTTTATGAGGAATACGAATCTGATATCCTAATGATAATTCAGCCTAGTATCACTTTAGTAGATCCACATTAGTCGTGATTGGCACTGAAAGAGTTAAACCTAGGAAGTATTGTCTGCATTCTGATCATTTCAATCGTTATAAACCACAATACACATGTGTAGTGTGCAGTCGTGATCCTAACTCGTTCATTTGACATAACTGACAAAGTCTCCGCTCTCTAGGCACTCCATACTTCGGAGATGATTAACCCTTTCCCCCTTGAATTAAGACTGAGTCAACAGCTTTCCTTGGCATGGGTTAGGAACTAAGTGCCCAACTCATGCCAAGGAAAGCTGTTGACCTGGGGCATGTGATCTTGATAAGTCTCATGTAATTTCTCATTCAAATTGTTTTTCATAACTGTTGACATTAGTTTAAAACACTGAAGTAGACGACATTTGACCACCAGCCGGTTTTGGCCGGTTTGAGGGGGAAAGGGTTAATGGGTAACATGTTTGAGGCACATCTAATTCCAGTGATATGCCTGTGCAAGTTATTGTTCTAATTCTGGGTTAAATACCTTTCCAGACAATAATATCTTTTCAGATGGAAGTATATTTCAAATTTACCGAGAGATATCAAAAAACCTTTTCAGTTTTATGTTGTCAAATAAAGTTTGTTCATACATTCCACATTACTTTTCACAAACAAGTCGAGCCACATTAGATGTGGCATTCTTCTTCTTGTTTATATTTGATCTTTATACATTGTGGTATTCCCAACAATCTTTTTATTCTTGTATTATGCAATTGGCAGCCCTTTCTGTCCGTGTCAATATTAACCCTTTCCCCCTCATATTAAGACTGAGTCAACAGCTTACCTCGGCATGGGTTGGGCACTAAGTGCCCAACCCATGCCGAGGAAAGCTGTTGACCTGGGGCATGTTGTCTTGACAGGTCTCATCTTCCATTCTCAGTCAAATTGTTTTTCATTGCTGTTGACATCAGTTAAAAACGCTGAAGCACACGTCATTTGACCACCAGCCGGTTTTGGCCAGTTTGAGGGGGAAAGGGTTAAACTGCAGAGCTTTATAAACAAGTGACTTCTGATCAGAGGCCAAAACATGTTGCCAGTAGGTATAGGTTTTTTAATCATTGGTCCCATAAGTGAGCGACCTAATTCTGATTTTGCTATCATGTCAGGCGTATGTCTGTCTAATCCAAGGATTTCTTTACACACTCTAGAATGAAGTTTTTCGCACTCATATTTTCTGGACATAATGTAATGCGTTACATGATTTGTTATATGATCTGGTGAGTGCTGGCTTAAACGATCCTCTCTTGTCAATTTCAATACCCAAGTAACCAAAAGAGCGTGCCACCTCCATCTGTTGGCTATAAATAGTCCAATGGGCAGTTTTTTATCTTCTTGTATAAAATACCACAATTTTTGGTTTTTGTTGTGTTCATAGTGAGTTGCCATTTATTACAAAACCTTTCAGCGCCTGATATTAGCTTTTGTAAACTTTGTGGCGCTCTGCCTAGAAGCACAAAATCATCAGCACACATAAGACAGCTAACTTTTTCATTGGACAATTCTACCTGATTACCATTTATGGTGTCCAACCATACCAGTAAATTATTAATGAATCAATTAAACAACATGGGACGAATATTACACCCCTGTCTGGTTCCTACTGGAATAGAAACGGATGTAGTGTAACCCAAACAAGTTTTAATTCGAGGTTAACCTTCACTATAGATACATATAATTAGACCAATAAATTTTTTGCAAATACTTAATTTCATTCATTTATAAAACAGTCCTTCTCACTAATGTCATTTGCTGATTTTAGGTCTATAAAACATTCGTATAATGAGGACTTGGAATATTTTGCTCTGTCAATTAGGGATATTAACACTAGAATATGATCTGAATTTTTTTCTTAGAAATTTGATTTGATGATATATCTTTCTTGTTTTCTAAAGATACGCACAACCTTTCACTTAAATTTTTTGTAAACTCTTTTCCTACACATGAACAAATAGTTGTAACCCTGAAGTTTGAAAGGTTTATGTTATGCCAATTTTTAAATATGGGATTAATATAACTTTCCACCCACCTTAAGGGGAGTTCTACTGACAGTAGCACAGGATTGAATAATTTTAACAACACACCCGACTATAATTGATCTATGCTACATTTGATTATCTCATTTGATATGCTATCAAAGTCACACATAAGTTTTAGTGCTTTTTTAATTTTTCTTGACATGTTAGGGCCTATGTCTTTATCCAAGTCTTTAATCCGCCTTTTGCTGTGAGTTTTTTCATTGTCTCTACAATTTATTTCCTTTCTTTATTATTTTTTTTTAAATTTTTATCACGGTATTTATGTTGGAATCATTTCATGTAAACAGACCCATAATTTCTGCTAATTACCTAACTAATTTAGGACCACCGTCCCCGAGAATAGGGGGAAGGTCTGGGACCACCTTCCCAGACGTAGTTTCTGTAACCCTTTTATCATGTTGAAGTTTTCAACGGTGTATTCTTGATGTTGTGTTTACTTGTGCTGTTCCAAATTGAAATACTC
The DNA here is from genome assembly GCA_964020975.1 of Hermodice carunculata. Taxonomy (NCBI): domain Eukaryota; kingdom Metazoa; phylum Annelida; class Polychaeta; order Eunicida; family Amphinomidae; genus Hermodice; species Hermodice carunculata. The sequence goes on from OZ026620.1 coordinate 4,370,587, forward strand.
ATCCCAATTATCTTTTTATTTCTTTTTTGTCACTCCCCCTTTCCTTAACCTGTTTGCCATTGCTATATTCAATATGTGTTGAATGTGGCAATAAAAAAGGCTATCAGAACTGCCCTCTAGTGGCGATAATAGAACCAAAAATATTGCAGTGCAATATATCAAATCATTATCTAGTTAGAAGGCTGTATCTCAGAAGAGGCTTAGAAAACACTTTTGTGGACATGAAAGGGTACAAGCATAAAACATATATAGGACTGATCAGCAATTCCTCTGGATTCAGAAAAGCTATGTTGCCACTCTGGGAAATGATTTAAAGTGATTATGTGAATGATTTTATACGGTAACCTTTTTTTTGCGAAAAAAAAAAAAGAAAAATTATGTTGACAAAAATTTAAAAATTATGATAACAAAAAAACATTATAAAAATCCTTCAACAATGAAAATTTTTTAATTTTTGATAAAACTTAGGTGTCTTTGAGTCGCAACTACTATTTGTGTAGCATGACTTTCATGTCTATTGCCTAATTTCAATAAATCAAATATGGCCGCCACCAATCATTTCTTGAGCCTTTTTGTGTATTTCATCATTTTATAAATGACCCTTTTAGACTGTTCAACACTTACTAATGTTCAATTCCAATGTCCTAAGCACAATTCTATATTATGAAGAGAATAAACTGTCATTGCCCATTTCAAATATAGTATGTAATCATGTAATTGGCCCTGCAAACCATCAAAATCACGTTAGAAGATTAGTGAAACTTTTTTGCAGAACAGAATTTGTTGCGTCCTGACCCCCATCTTTGCACCTCCATGCAGGTTTTATGCTTCATAAATGCAATTTTAGGGTATTCAGCAGTGCTAACAGTCAACATTTCTGTACTTTCAAATGCTTAGCAAAATGCTAATCAATCATAAAACACGCTAATCACTCCTAAAAAGATAGTGAAACACTGTGGCTATAGCATGTCCGCAGCTAACATTTTATTGCCATTCTGCCATGGTCAAAATAACTAATTCTTCATCAGTTGTTTAGCAAGATGCTTTACGAAAAGAAAATTAAGGTACACACTACACATCAAACTGTTCAATGTTTTGGCAAACTAATCACTGTCTGGATCAACATTTTTGGGGTTGAGACACTTGCAGGCTCCAGTGCACCTTAGCTTGCTTCGGTTGCACACGCATTGGGCTGGGTGGCATCTAGGACCAGTCTGTGTGCATCCACAAGTAGTTACAGCTACACATTCAGCTGAAAGCCCTTCCTTTGTCATAAGAAGGAGAAGCAACTTGTTGTCTATCATGTGCAACCCAGAGGTCAGAGGACTTGGCAATTTGGGTTTGTGACCGTAGCATTTTTCCAAATCAGTGCCTGGTAATGAGCACGTTTTATGTGCAAGTGAAGTGCATCTTCTGTTGGGGGTAAGTTTTCTAGCCTACGTTTGCAGTTACGGAACTGACTGCGATGCAGAGTCTGGAACTCAGTGCCATTTGTTGGTTCATATAGCTTGCATACAAATTCCTCTGCTTGCAACAGAGTCTGTTCCCCTAACTGGTGTGTCAACCCTAGAAGACAAAGCAACTGCGGTGCTTCAATGAACACCTTCCAGGCAACTTTTTTTGATATACCTGCAAACTGACTGACAGTATCACACCCAGTGATTGCATGAAATCCTAATATGCTGTCCCTGATTTCATCACTGCATTCAAAATTATGTACAGCAATATACCAACGAAATTTTGCTGTACCAAATTTCAACCATAGTTCATTGCTCAGCTGAGGACAGAAAGCAACCAGGAGCACAAGCACATCTGTGTCAATTCTTGAGATAAGGATTCTCTCAAACCCAGCAGACTTGGCATCAGAGGCATGGAGTAGCATACGGGTATCAGCCTCTTCTTGCTCTGAACACAAATGCTCAACATTTGGCCTGGCAGATGAAAGGGCAGACCAATTCTTGCCCCCATTGACGACCAAATCCTTACCACCTCAATGAGCAGTTTTTAATAATTCAGTCGTTAGAAATTCAGCCAGACATGATCTATTTTCATTTAAGCTAATAAATGTGTTCCACTGCTGAGGCAACTTTACATTCCTACCACTGATCTCCTTCCTAATCCCTCTTGATTTTCCGGTGTGCCGTTTTCTAGTTGCCCCTTTGATTGAGTGTTCATGGTAGCAATCAAATACAACATCCACCCTAGTACATGGCTCACGAAAATTTGATTTGATGTTCATTGCAAAGCAATCAGCCAGGTCTTCAAATGTCAGTGCACCAACAGGCTTACCCTAGCCTGGACAACAGCCATTCCATCTATGATAATGCATGTTGGCGTTTGAGGTTGGGGTAGGTCTTTTAGTGATACATGAATTCCTGCCTCTAAAATAGACAACAATTGGGCTTTATTGGCTGGCCTCAGGCTGCTATCTGTTGTTGCAAAAAAGAGAGGAACTTTGCTATGGTCTTGTGCCAACAGATTATCTATGTTGATATCTCTTCTAGCTCCATACTGACAATAATGCGCCGGAAGAGATCACGATCTGCCTGGATGACTGCAGTTTTTTGCTTTTGTTTGTCAGTTGTAACTTCAACAGAAAACATGGATGCCATGGTTTTTAAGTTCTGTCTAGGTATGGTTGCATGCAAGCTGATAGATTTTTCTATCAGTCGGTCTGTTACAAATTGGTCTACAATGTTCTTGTCATGCATTTTTGCTGTTTGTAAGTCATGAACGATACTTTCCTCTGCTATATCACCAGTTGTGAGAGACACTAATTCTGGGGATTGCCATTGGAAGACATGAAATGCTTGGAACTGGGAGACTAGTTTTGTGACATCATTAGCATCTCGATTTCTCCTTGCATGCCCACAATCTTTGTGCAGGCCAATCTCTTCATCATCTTCACTGAGGCCAAGCATATCCCTGGTATTCATAGCTAACCGGGTTTGCTCTACATATGTATGTCTCCAGCGATTACGTGCTGTGTCTGAACGTGTAATGCCAATCAAACCTCCAGCTGTTTTACACACTTCGTTGAAATGCTCAAGTCCTTGGTCATCTCAAACTTGGTTGAAAGTCCTCTTGGATTCTTTGACCACAAAGTTGCCTGACTGAAAGCCTTCACACACATCAGGTGCTACATATTGTAGTTGCTTCATATCAGCTAGAAAGACTTAGCCCCAGCTAATATAATTGTAATGGTCATATGCTGCCATTCAAGGTAGAACTTCAGCAAATGAGGACAGGTACAGTGATCAGTTGCCATCCCACACGCTCTTGTAAAGCGAAGCAGAATTGACACTAGATGCACGTACTCCCTCCAGAAAGTGAAACTGGCATTATCCTTGTGCGACTCGTCAAACTCATCCAACAGACTATCCAGCTGTTGTAATTTGGGCAACATCTCATGCAGTGACATTACTGCAGCATTACTATCTTTATTGACAAAGCCTTGTGCAAGCTGACCAGCCAGCTCTGTGACTGATGTTGCAAGTTGCTGCTGTCTGTCACCTAATAGTTCAGAAAAACATGATCCATATTCATTAATTCCAAACCCAACAATGACAGCAAAGAGATTCCAGACTTGCCAAAGCATCAACATTTTTCTTCCAATACCAAAGTGAAGAAACAAATTTCACTCTTGACTTGAGACAGGCAGTCACCCATAAAAGGCAACTGGTGGTTTTAAACCGGTCCTCTCAACCTTAGAAATATTCAACATGAACAGCAGACACTAGTTCTTTTCCAAATTGTATAGGCCTAACCACCCAAAACACAAATTTCATTACTTCTGCCACAAATAAAAAGATTCCTGTTAGGCCTATCACCTTTTAGTTCTCCCCACTTGTCAGTAAGACAAGTTTACAGCAAAAGAGTAAAGTAGGCCTACATCGTTTTTGTGATATTTGTGAATCTGGAACATTATAAACACACTCTACCTCCACTATAACTATGAGTCGGAGAACTAAGCCCACAGTACAACATAACCAATGAAGTAATTTTCAAATAGTACAGAAAAACATGATCCATATTCATTAATTCCAAACCCAACTATGACAGCAAAGAGATTCCAGACTTGCCAAAGCATCAACATTTTTCTTCCAATACCAAAGCGAAGAAACAAATTTCACTCTTGACTTGAGACAGGCAGTCACCCATAAAAGGCAACTGGTGGTTTTAAACCGGTCCTCTCAACCTTAGAAATATTCAACATGAACAGCAGACACTAGTTCTTTTCCAAATTGTATAGGCCTAACCACCCAAAACACAAATTTCATTACTTCTGCCAAAAATCTCCCCACTTGTCAGTAAGACAAGTTCACAGCAAAAGAGTAAAGTAGGCCTACATCGTTTTTGTGATATTTATGAATCTGGAACATTATAAACACACTCTACCTCCACTATAACTCTGAGTCCACTCCACAAAAGCTGGCCACAAGATCCGCCACAGGGCCTCATATGTGAGTTTGTGTGCACACAAAAGCCTGTTCCACAGGGAGCCCTGAAGGATACTGTCAGCTGTGTTTTCTCCATATACTCCACTTTCTACCCAAATGTCTCTTAAACCAGAATCAGCCATGTATTTGCCAATCACTTTAAAGAAATTCATATCAGTTTAAAATTTTAGAAGTAGGCAAGATATGTACATATTTACATCAGTGTGACAAGAACATACGTTTGTTCTATATGGTACCTGATACTTATCCAAGTGTAAACACAAGTTTATTGTCTACCATCCTGAAATTTGTTCCGTGTTAATCTGTGATTCTGTCCCTGTCTGGAGCCCCGCTTTGTAGACTGGCATGAACTCGGGTCTACTTGGTATTTGATATTGTCTGCCAGGATACGGGTTCCATCTTGGTTGAATTGCAGTTTGTTTACTCTGGTGACAATGAGTTGAACTGATCACAGATCTCAGTGTTTTCTTCACCATTCAACTTGAGTCGTATAAGTGAGTTGGTTGCTTGGATTGTAAGATTTAAGTCTTCTCCATCCGAGCGAGGGATTCCTAATGATATGATAACTCTGGTTTCAGGGCTTGAGTTGTGAACTAAGTCACATACGTTTTTAATCCCATTTGCTGTGTCTTCAGGTAGCATTGTTTTTACGTCCTTTGTAATTAAGTGTATGACAATGATATCATAGGTTTCTCTGACGTTTTTGAGATAGGTTTCAGCATCTTTGATTGTGTATACAGTTTCTTCCTTTACACTATGATTTCTGATCAGTGCCTCAGGGTTCAGGTATTATAATTGTGAACTACCTAAAACGAGGATTGCTTTCTCGGGTTTTCTCTCAGGTTGCTGAGAGTCGTTGACTGTGTTTGAAGATTTTAACTGTTTTTCTTTTGTAGCAGCAGTATGATGCCATGGTTCAGCTGCCCCATCCATTGCCTGTGTTTGAAGTTGTCATTCTCAAGTTTTTCCTCTTGCACTTTCAATAGACCTTTCCAGTACGATAGATGGCGCTGGCGTCGTTTTCAACAGTGCTTCGCGGATTGGGAAAATTGGGGTGTAATACCTCTGCATCAGACAGTCAGTGCGATACGCCAACACGGGGAAGCGCGACCACTGCTGTGTGCCAAATTGCCAGAATAATCGTAGTACACAACCAGACCTAAGATTTTTTGCACCACTTTTATCATCCTAAGCATACATCAGTTTTATTCGTGTTTTATCGGTGTTTCTCGGTGGTATTTTGGCCAGGCTGGCGGCTTTGCTGTACCCTGAATCAGCTTCGCTTGCTGTGCATGTTGCCGCCGATTAATGTTGCATTTAAAAGGTTGATAGATATATTTCGCCCATATTCAGTCGAGTGACGTCTCTAATATGTATTGCCGCACTAATAACGTAAAACCATATGTGTAATTGAGAGGAATTTTGTGGAGTTCTTGGTGGGATGTTCAATCGCGTGGCTTCGGCCGCCACTCTCAAAAACTTGAACGGCTTGCTCATTGAAGATTGTTTCCTGAGTATTTTCGGGACAAAACTCTTCGTGTACTCATTCTATTAAAAATATTTACAAGCAGAGGAAGTGACCTCCTGTTTACTTTATTTTCAATGCAACAGTGGCCTTAATCGGCACAGTTCTGTGCTCTATAAGTACTTGCTGAAGAAACCATGTTTGTGTGTGGCTGCTTCTTGCCAGCTAGGGTGGCGTGATATTTGAATATAGCACTAACCGCTTTTTAGTCGACCCGAAAATGTTTCGTATGCTGGGATTTAAAAGTAATTATGCATGTATGATGCAGACACATATAATATAAATTCTGCCTTTCAACTTCTGCTCCGCTTCTCTTGCATTCGCCGCCATTTCTAAACCAGTGCTCAATGGCGACCGGAACACCCCGATTACAAACAGAGCCACCACCGATGACAAAATGTACTAAATGTTCGCAACGCCTTCTAACGTATTCAAAGGTCTATTGCGTCGTAAAGGCTAGTAATCAGGTGTTCAATTTCTTCATCTTTCCGTGTACTTATTGACTGCAGTTTTTCGATCTCCTCATGTAGAGAATCTCAGGTGTATTTTCGAGTGGTTACCTCTCTATTCAATTTCAGCATGAAGTTCTTGTATCCTTTCTCCTTAGTGCTCCTTTTCATTTTTTATCTTTTTGGTTAACTCCTTAACCCTTTCCCCCTTAAACCGGCCAAAACCGGCTGGTGGTCAAATGTCGTCTGCTTCAGTGTTTTCAACTAGTTTCAACAGCAATGAAAAACAATTTGACTGAGAAATGTACATGAGACTTATCAAGATCACATGCCCCAGGTCAACAGCTTTCCTTGGCATGTGTTGGTCACTTAGTGCCCAACCTATGCCAAGGAAAGCTGTTGACTCAGTCTTAATTCAAGGGGGAAAAGGTTAACCTGCTGAGTCAATGTCTCGTTCTCCTGTAGTATGTGTTTTCCTAAGATTGCTGAATCTGTTGAATCTGCCTTTTGCAGTTTCTAATTAAATTCACGACAGAAGTTTTCACTCTCAGATAAACCTTTCTTTAGATTCTCAGTATCTGACCTTAAATGTATTGATCTCTCTTTTTAGTTCGTTTATCTGTTCATATTGTTTGGCAATTTTCTTTCTAGAGTCACTTAACTCTTTGACAGCCGTTGAAAGTTTGATTTCCAGATTTTCATCTTGGTATCCTTTGATCTGTTGTACAATCTGAGATTCCATAACTTAGAATAGAGACTTTATTTCTGATAGAGCTGAAGGTCCTTCATTCCACTGACTATTTGTATTTGACTTTGCCAAATTGGCTGTAGAGAGCGAGGTCAGCATGCCCATCATCTCATTAATCATATCTGGCCTAGATCTACATTTGTTGCAGCACCATATTGCATTCATTTCATCTTCATTTTCTTGTATGCATTTGAAATGGTACCAGTTCATGCAACTGGTACATTATCCCATACTGTCCACATATTTACCTTGAAACAGACACTCTTTAATACAGTAAGGCTGTTCACTTTGAGTTGTATGCTTCATCATAGTGTCAATCAGTGGTTCGTGACTATGTTCTTCTGTTTGGCCGTTCTGTTGTGTTTATCGGACACTTTGCCTTTGTATACTTTCCCAGCTTCAGCTGAAGCTTTGTTGCCCTTGCGACGTCTTGTGTTATTAATGGCGTTTGATCCCAATGCGACACTATTGTTGAGGTCAGACAAACCATTACTATGTTCAGTATTTTCACTCACCTTCCATTGCTGCTGAATCCTCAGAAATTTGTGCCATTTGTTTACAATCGCTCACTAGCTCTTTATCAAGCTTTTATGAAATTAAACTTTCAATAATTGTCTTTATCCAACATCTCCTCATCTGAAGATTTTTTGAACTATATCACAAATCTTTGCTGTTGGAGGCTGCTCTGACACAGAGCAAGTAGAAGATTTGTTTTTGATTGGGCTGGCATTGACCCATACTTGCCCATGTACACCCAGAGTTCTGAAAACGTCATAATCAAGCATATGTTGGGTCATAAGTCATATCCTTCTGGGACGGTTATTCTGCACCCACTCCCATCTTTTCTCAACATTGCCGCCAGGGACATTGATCTACTAGAAATCTCGCAAATGACCAGATTCCCACTTTACGAGACTAAAACAGAAGACGTTGGTCCCAATGTCGGAACACAACAACAATTGACTCAAAATTGTACCCAAAAAAGCCAAGTAAATGTCAAGGGTTATAGTTGACTCATGATACCGTGATGCTTTATTCAATTTAGGTGGCAAATAACTCCCTTTACATGAATGGTAAAGGGGTTTTCCATAAGTATTTCTTTGAGCAAGGGCAAATTAGTGGAGACAGCGTTGGAGGCTAACCGAGCTGCGAGCTGCCCTTTCCTAACGAAAATTGATCGACCCTGGCTGAAAGATTTTATCCAGAAAGTGGCCATCGTGTGCCGTTATTTTGCAGTAAAGTCAACTCAAGCACAGTAGTTTATTTCAACTTGTCTGCAGTGGAGGGTTAACTTGGGCCAGGGAAAGAGCATAGCTGCATCGCCGTGGTGTTGGTGAAAAGGCACAGCCATAGCACCAGTAGAAAGATTTTTTTCAGAAAGTGGCTGTTATTGTAATATTTCGCTAGGTTCCAGGTGTCCGTTCTGTGAGTTACCAGGGGCAAACTAAACGGTCTGTAAAGTACTTTTAAAAACATGACTTGCTATCTTAATTTTAATCTGCCCACTCGGTTGTGTTTGAAGCAGTTATCGTTAGTTACAAATCCAAATGCGACACGATAGACCTTGAGCCAACCGGCATGCTGTGAGCGCCATTTTGAACATTCCTTAATTCCGCACAAAAATACATTTAATTTGGATATCAAAGTGAATCGCAGCCACAGCATATATCATATCATTATTGATTCTCTGAAACATTTGCAAAATATATACTTTTTGTTGCATTTATTATAACCCCCTCCCCCAAATGGCCCCAATACTATCCACATTTATTACAAACCATTGGGTGCGGAATCCATAATTTCAAAATGGCAGCCATTATGGGCCAGTCCAGATTAGATATTTTGAAGAATTAGCATCCAAAATATATACTGAACCAAACAAATAACGCAACCCTTAAACTTTTTAACTTAAATATTTATTGCTACTTTCATATCACAGAAACAAATTAGATCCATATTCTGCAGTCTTTTTGGCATAACATGTGAAAAACAAAAACTTGAAACTGTCAACGAGGGCGCAACCAGCTGGCAATAAACAGGGCAACATTGATTTGTATAGTTCACAAATTGGCATATCCACTAATACTGTGTGTGACCACCATCAGCATCTGTAACTGCTATGCAACGTCAGCGCATGGATGACACTAGCCGCTGCACCATCTGCCGGGGCACACGATCCCACTCTTCTTGAAGAGCCTGGTGAAGCTGCTGGGGGTTGGCCGGTGCTGGATCCCGTCTCCGAACACGCTGGTCAAGGTAGTCCCAAAGATGCTCAATGGGATTGATATCAGGTGAGAAGGCTGGCCATGGCAAAACGTTATTCCTTCTCCTTGAAGAAAATCCATCGTCAGTCTAGCGGCATGGGGCCGAGCATTGTCCTGTTGAAGCAAGTGGAGTTGGTGGTGTCTAATGAAAGGGACAGCAACAGGCTGAAGGATCTCATCCCTGTAACGGGCAGCGTTAAGATTGCTTTCAATGAAGATTAGCTGGGTTTTGGCTGTGAATGAAATTCCACCCCACACCATCACTGATGCACCTCCAAATCGATCTGTTTCCAGCACACAGGCATCCGAGTAGCGTTCTCCCCTTCATCGCCAAACACGTGTCCTACCATCTGCATGATACAGGGTGAAGCGGGATTCATCGGTGAATAGCACATCCCTCCACTGTTGATGGGTCCAGCGAGTATGGGCAGTAGCCCATTGTCGTCGGGCTTGCTTTCTTGCCTGTGTCAAAATTTGACCCCTGTAAGGACGCCTGGCATGTAGATGGTGTTCTTGTAGTCTATTACGGACTGTCTGGGCAGATATTCTGTTATTGGTTCTGCCAGCTGTCTGTTGTGCAGTTCTAGTGGCTGGTCGAGTTCTGTTCCGCAGATGTGACACCCTTATGTGTCTGTCTTGTGCAGGTGTGGTTTCTCTTGGTCTCCCAGGACGCTGTCTATTAGCTGTGGCCCCAGTCTCCTGGAATCTTGTAGCAAGTCTGGATATAGTGGATTTGTGGACTTGCAGTCCTCTTGCCACCTCTGCTGCAGATAAACCAGCCTGTAGCATGCCAATTCCTCTCTCCCGATCTGCTGTTGATAATCGACCCATAGTTCTTGGAATACTGTGCCAAATGAATCCCATGCTGCCCTTTTATTATCCGTGAGGGGCTACACCCAACCAGTAAAGGTGCGAATGTTTTAGTCATGTGAGTAACACTGAATCCTGCAGTTGTCCTTGATTCAGCACAACCACCAAACTTTGAAAGCCTCATATCCTCGCACAGAGTTACGCTTGGGCTGATTTCAATGTGGCCTTTTCCTGTCCCAAAATCAAAGACTTGGCAACCTTAATTTCAGGTGTCAGAGACTTGCGTAAAATAGCCTGCTGTAGTCACTCTTGATGCATGACAATGACCCCATGGCAAGGTCAGGGTACTCGACCTTGAGGTCACACTACTTAGTGCATTATTTTAGACTGATTTAACAACGGTTCGTATATTTCTGAACTTTAAATATAGTTTCAATGTGAAAATAAACCCAAATGAAAAGTTGTGTTATTTGTTTGGTTCAGTATATGTGTGATCGGTGTGAAGTGAAGGTTGATTGGGGAGAGATACATGTTCCAGGTAAATGACTTCAAGGGCACTAGACTAAAATTTATGGCTGGAACCGGATGTCTAGGATTGGAAGAAACATTACAGAGATGGAATTTGTCCAACGGAATTTGTAAACTATGTAATCAAGGTATGGAAGATTTATTTCATTTCACTTTCACATGTGAACACTCCAAGGAATTAAGAATTAAGATTTGGCGAAATTTGGAAAAATGCCTGTTGGAACATGGTTATACCCATGTATGGGAACATTTTACTCGCTCTTCCTTAACTACGAAATTTACGCTACTGTTTGGAATATCATTCAATTATGACCATGCTGTTAATGATATATTTGACAGTGCTTGTAAAACTTTCCTAAAAGAAGCATGGCGTTGCCGTATGGTAGCTCTTGAAGGTGCTGGCTGTGACATTTCTGTGTAGATTCTTAAAAATTAACTGTGATATATAAGCTAATGTGTATGTGTGTGTGTATGTATATATACACACATGTATATGTATATATATATGCATATATATATATCTTCAACTGTGCCTGTTCACAGTAAAGAAATAGAGTTGTACAGTTCCCTGTAAGGTGCAGATTCCATAGATTTTAAATGGAGCTCCTATATTGTATATAAGTTTTATCTATTTTGAAGTGTACTTTAATTTTATACATTGTAATTATGACGATGATAAACATTTATTTTCTACATTGTAAACCAAAAGTGCACGGTGTACTTGTCCTTACGCTTTCTAGAGTTTTCTCCCAATGAGTGGTTTATCTCTAGTTTTAGCGCGGGGGACAAAACTATGATATTGATGATTGGTTACACCGGTTGAAAGCAAACTTTAAATGGGTAAGATACTTGGACGCATCATGGAATACACCCTGTTCCATCGATGCCCCCGGTGTAAAGGGGTAGTTTTCCTGATAAAATTATTTATTTATTTATTATTTACAAACCTTTGGCATTGGGTGCGGAATTCGCGATTTGGTATTTTGAAGAGGTAGCATCCAAAATGTATGTGTGATTAGTGTTAAGGGAAGGTTAATTTGTCAAAAGAATGTAATGGACAATATATATGTATATATACATGGAGCTATGAGAAGCCTATTGATAGTCGCATGCGCATGTAAAAAGTTAATTCCAAAATGGTAAATGGATGCTGTTCCACGTACGGCTCAATGCTGAACGTAGATACAGCCCTACCACACACAAATCCTTACTTTGTAATATAGACGGCTTCTTGTAGTATACTTGGACGCATCATGGAATAAACCCCGTTCCATTGATGCCCCCGCTGTAAAGGGGTAGTTTTCCGAATAAATTATTATTATTATTATTATTATTATTATTATTATTATTATTATTATTATTATTATTATTATTATTATTATTATTATTATTATTATTATTATTATTATTATTATTATTATTATTATTATTATTATTATTATTATAATGGGAATACACACCTTAGCGCTAATTCTGACCTTTCGTGTTAAGCAGCAGCGCCAGCAGGACCCGCCACCACGACCCCTGGTGTGTGAAAGATGGAACTTAGGCGAGAAGAATGCCCCGATAGTGGATACAGTTCGAAAGTACCGACGGTTTTTTTTTATGCAAGTGGTAATAACATCTTAGTGGTGCCCATTGTGCCCATTATCACTTACGGAGCCGCGGTGTGGGGGCATAAAGAGTACTCATTTAAGGACATAGTTCATAATAGAGTCTGTGAATTCTCTCTGGGAGTGGCACACACAACCCCCATCGCTGCCGGGAGAGGTGACAAGGGGATGGATGACCCCCTGGGAGCAGCAACTGGGTCTGTCGTAGCGAGTCAATTTTCAACAAGATCGACTAAGATGTCCTTCATTAATAATGATGATGGTGGTGGTGGTGGTGGTGGTGGTGGTGGTGATGATGATGGTGATGATGATGATGATGATGATGATAGTAATAATTTTATTGAAACCTCCATTACTGGAGAAATGTAAAATACATCAAAATATAAACACACAAATCGTAGTGCAAAGTAATCAAAAATCATAATGCAAATACATCCAATAAAACCAGCATTACATCTACATACTCACAAATAAATAACAATCGCATCATGACAAAAAAAAACTCGTTAAAAGTGAAGAAAACATGTTCCACCGACCAGGGCTTGGGGTAATTCTCGGAGAAGATAGGTTGTTGACGGCTGTCCACGTGACCGTCCACACTAAGTTGCCCCTCATACAGTGCCCGCTCCATGGGGGGGGGGGGGGGGGGGGCAAAGGTGCATTGAACCGGGGAAAGCCCAAAGTTAACAAGGAGAGATACAAGTGTGCCACGGTATAGACTACCAGACGTGATGTACCTTGAAACTAACGTGATCTTTATGGAACGCAGAGCAGAATCCACATGAAATGTTTTATATATATCACCTTTAATATTGGTTTGAATTTTCGTGGTAAGTTTTGTAGATAATCCTTACAAAATTTTCTTGCGTGAAATGTAGCGGCCATTTACCCCCTGGACCTTAATCTGTTCAGCAGGTGACGTTGTAATCTCTCTCTCTCTCTCTCTCTCTCTCTCTCTCTCTCTCTCTCTCTCTCTCTCTCTCTCTCTCTCTCTCTCTCTCTCTCTCTCTCTCTCTGTATGAAATTGCATATCGATGCAATTTAAGCTGTTTTTTTTAACAGCTGACATTTTTGTTGCGATTTTAGATGAATTTGTTTGATGTGTTTTTTGACATATCCGTAGCGCGCCCTTCACGCGACATATAATGAATTCGAAATGCGATGATTTCAGGTTGAATTAATATACAAAGAAACCAATCCAGTCATGTGTATTCCCAAGCGCTCAGTATTAATATGCATCTGTCGCGATTATAATCAGCTAACCATGATCGATGGATTAACAGAGGTCAGTCCCTGGAGAAGACATGGATGAAATAATGGTGGATGAGATGGGGTCGCTCCCAGGATATACGGATAAAGCCAGAACGGATGAACTGGTGTACCCACCAAGGAGAAGAGCCGACGATACAACACCAACAAAAACCTCAGAAACGGACAACGAAAAATGTCCCCAGAATAATTCTTTCACCGTAATGTTCTTTATTTTTTTTATTTTTATTTATTGGAGGAATAGGCAACTTATCGAATGGTGGAATGATTATACTGTACCGGAATAAAAGCAAGTTAAAATATGTTTCAATGTATCATTTCAGTAAAGGTTTTTATCGCCGGTACCCGGATCCCGGGTATTAAACGTAATTTATTTGCGGGTCCCGCGACTAGACTTTTTCCCCTAAGTCAATGCACTAATCATAACATAACCTCTACATTATGCCAAAATGCTACATGACAGGGGTTTTTTTTTTTTTTTTTTTTGTTTTGTTTTGTTTTGTTTTGTTTTTTTTTCGTGTTTTTCTTTCGTGTTTTTTTGTTCTGTTTTTCTTTTTTTGTTTGTTTTGTTTTGTTCTTGTTTTGCTTTGTTTGTTTGTTTGTGTTTTTGTTTTGCTTTGTTTTTTTCGTGTTTTTTTCATTTTTTTGTTTTGTTTTTGTTTTTCTTTCTTTTTTTAGGATAAAACAAACATCAAACAAGTCTAATATGTTACATTGCTTCTGCACTGGGGAACCTGTACAATACGTAATAAAAGGATACACAAGTCAACTAATTATCATATCTTTTAATATTATTATTGCTAAATTCTCCACCAAAAGAAATACGGTTAAAAAACTAATAAAATTGTAAAAATATTATAATCCCAAAGATATAGGACAGTGCAACCACACGCAATACTTAAAAATGAAATATTTTTCTCACGTGTCATCTGCACATACGCATAAAATCTACATATTATTATGAAGAATCATAAACATTGTGGAAATCAATCGCACGTTCACGCGGTATTTTCTTCAGGGTCACTGAAGTATTTTAAAAAGGCGACAAATGACCAAATGCTTCATTTTCTGGTAACCAGGTCTTGCTGGTTGATATGTTACCTTAAAGGCAAGTGACAGCTCATATTTATAGACAGAAATTTCTCCCTATATCACTTGTTTTTATTTGTAGTAAAAAAATAAAGCTTGAGTATTTTATGCAAACAACAAACGTAAAGTAATCCAGCATGATAAAAAATCGCATGGATTCATTTGGAATTCCGAGTAACGGAATTTGATCCTCGAACAAAAGTACCCAAATTATACCATATCATATATCATATCATATCATATCATATCATATCATATCATATCATATCATATCATATATTTCATGATTACAAATTTATTGTCAATCTGTAAACTATGAACATATACTCGCTAATGGAAATTTGAACCCCCCCCAAGTCTCAAGAGGGTAAATGTCTCTGAGGGTGTTTGTGGGTTTTGCTGATGAAACGGCCAATTTTTAAAATACAATGCTAGTATCTACCTTTTATGTAACGTCTGTCTGCTGCAGTTTCTGCAAAAAACAGCCTAAAATAATGTCTGAGGGTACTTAATGAACTTTGGTTATTAATTGATGAATGCAGATTAAGAGGCATATATAAACGGTACTTATCTTTCTTCCATCACAAGAGGAGCAAGCAAAAGGTCTGTGTCCCTTCTGAAGATGCTGTCTCAAGGGGCAACAGTTGTGGCTTCCCATTACTTTGCAATAACTTTATTTACCCCTTTTGAGCAAATGTGTTGTTCGTATTGATCATTTTTATCTTTGCGGAATATGTCGCCTGGATGGGACCAGATTCACCCAAAAGTAGCATTAATATTAACCACTACTATTCTATGGCCGTTTGTGCAAATCATACATTTATTTTGAAAAAATGGTCTTTCCCCTAGTAGATCTAAACTTGCAAAAGTTGCGCCTTTATATAAGAATGGGACCCATAAGTGTTTACTCGCTATCTCCCAATCTGTGTATTGCACCCCCAGCCCCCACCCCACCCCACCCCACCCCACCTTCACCCAAAACTTTTGAGAAGGTATCATACAACCAGTTGTCTTACCGGGACAAGAATCAATTTCCGTACCAGTTTCATTGTGGTTTTCGGTCGGGTTATCGAACAGAAATGCCTGTCAGCTATATCTTACAAGTAGAACATCCAAGGCCTTGGCGACAGGATCATGCATTCAGCATATATTCCATGCTCACTACAAGGCTTTCGATACATCTAATAATAAAATAGTTCTTGACAAATTACGTCATTATCTGATACGTGGTAATTACATCACTTTGGGGTACGTGGTATTACTCACGATTGGTTTTCTATCTATCTATTTGTCTATCTATCTGTCTATCTATCTATATATCTATCTATCTATCTATCCACCTGTCTTTCTGTCGATCGATATATATGTATTTACATATATATATATGTATATATATAAATATATATATATATATATATATATATATATATATATATATATATATATAAACTACAACGAAATGCAAGTTTCGTGGATACTGATTCGTCACCTTTAGACAGTACACATGGAGTTCCGTTAGAATCTATTTAGGCCCGTGTTTGTGTTAATTTATAAAAATGACCTTGGCTCTTTGTGTGAGACTTTCCATGTCGCCCTTCGGTTGGCTGATGATACCAGTTTCTCTTTCACAAGTAATGACTCAGAAACTTGAAACCGTATATTCAGTTTTATTAACCTGTATCAAATGGTTTAATTCTGAAAAAAAAATCTATAAACCTAGAATATAAAAGGAAACTGATTTTATGAAATATTGAATTTAATGCGCACAAAGACCCCATCTTTGCCCACATTTTATAATTTGACAAAATTAATAGATACAGGTTTTCCATATCCTGGCAGTCTTGTGTGCATGACCAAAGGGATGCAGGTGACAGGGCAGTGTGACCTTAGTTTGGCCAATACCAGTCTCTTGGTGATAATTTAATAATTTAATAATTTAATAATTTTATTCGGAAAACTACCCCTTTACAGCGGGGGCATCAATGGAACGGGGTTTATTCCATGATGCGTCCAAGTATATTACAATAAGCCGTCTATATTATAAAGTAAAGATTTGTGTGTGGTAGGGCTGTATCTACGTTCAGCATTGAGCCGTGCGTGGGACAGCATCCATTTACCATTTGAAATTTACTTTTTATATGCGCATGCAACCATCAATAGGCTTCTCATAGCTCCATGTCCCCCGCGCTAAAACTAGAGATAAACCACTCATTAGGAGAAAACTCTAGAGAGCGTAAGGACATGTACATCATACACTTTTGGTATACAATGTAGAAAATAAGCATTCACTACCATCATATTTACAATGTATGGAATCAAAGTACAATTCAAAATGCTAGCATGAATATGATATATTACAGACACGATTAATCACATCAAACATTATACATATTAAAAACAAGGTTAATATACATTATTTACATCACCAACTATATTGTGTCCGGTGCTAACATCTGCTCTTTAAGTTCTCGACGTACACGCCATGCGTCTTTCAGAAACCCTTTACATATACTATCGAACACCGTGGCAACCGCCTTTGTTAAAGGGAAGCTTTCACATCCCAGAAACATACATGTTTTAACAAACAATGAGCCATTCATAAATCGTGTCCAAATGTGGTCATACCCGCTTTTAAGAAGTGTTGATTCTAGTAACATAAAATTCTGAATTCTTATACTTCCTAATTTTGGACATATAAAAAGAAAATGTTCCACGTTCTCGCACCCGTATTCACATAAGGTGCATTTGTCACTTTCAGAAATATCTCATCATGCTAAATCAGTTTCAAGACCTAGACAGTTCGTTCTTGCTTTGAACTTAAGTCTAGCACCTTCAAAATCATTGACATGAAGTAAATAGTCTTCTTGTTTAGTATGTGTTTTCAAGTGTTTATATAATGACAGAGATTTCATATTGTTGATTTCATTGAAAAAATTTTGACTGAATGTTTCTAAACCTAACTTATTGTAAATATTAGGCAAATCGACTTTCTCCCTTAAAACTGCATGGTCTAGGCCAACATTAGTCAGTGAATTCCTGATTTCTTCCATGTACGGCCACACACTAGGCTTCTTATTTCTAAAATTATCTTGCAATTTCATGAAAACCTTTTTGCAAAGACGGGAGTCGTTCAGTTCAGAGTTTAGACGATGAAAGTATTTAATTCTCTGCCTGTCCAAAAACATGATCATAGGCAACCAACCTAAATCTCGAAGAGTGGCTGTAATTGAAGGCGATGCTTTTAACCTGAGAACTGTGCGTGCTACTGAATACTGTATTGATCTTATAATGGCTACGTTTTCTTGTGTATTATTTAACCAGACTCCACATCCATGGGACAATGACGGCAGCAGTACATTTTTCCATAGCTTATCGCCGAAAGTTACTCTGTTAATGTTTTCATGGGACGCAAGTATACTGCGTATATAGTTGCAAAGCTGTTGGGCTTTGGTTTTAGGTGAGACTTAATATGAATAGAGTCTACCAATGATTTGGAAAATAGAATACCTAAATACTTATATTGATCACATTCATATATGGGCGAATCACCTAACATCCAAACTTTATGCTTATCTAGACGTTTACCGATAACCATAAACTTGGATTTCGAATGATTAAATTTCATACCCCATTTAGAGGCAAACTGACTGGTAACACTTAGCATATCAGAGAGTTGTGATTCAGAACTTGCCATTAACGTAATATCGTCAGCATAGAGCAAAGCTGGTATGGTTAAATTATCAAATTGTATACTCATATTCTTGCTTTGCAGTGACACACTGAGGTCCATCATAGCCACAGAGAACAAACAGGGAGATAATATACAACCTTGTTTTACCCCATTAAATGTTTGGAACCAATCGCTTTCAAATGGTCCAAAGATAACTTTATTTTCAACTTTTTCATATAACCCAAACAATATTCTCCAGGCCTTTCCTTGTATTCCATTTTTCCATAAAGAGACAAATAATTTATTCCGATGAATTGTGTCAAACGCTTTGCTTATGTCTAAAAATGCGAGCCATGTTTTCTCCTTATTACTTTTCCGCAGGCTACATAAACCTTTCAGAGCAAAATTCTGGTCTTCCAACCTGCGACCTTTACGGTACGCTCCATTATATTCACCCAGAATGCCGCTTTCCTCAAAGTATTGCATGAATTGCATTTCTAATACTGATGAAAATACTTTATATACATTTGAAGTGATTGTAATATCACGATAGTTATCCAGAATCTCCGGTTTACCGTTTTTTAACAGAGGTTTTACAATTCCTTTGTACCAATCATCTGGATAAACTTCGAGTAACCTGCATAAATTAAAAATCTTTACAATAGCTTTACATAAAATTGGACCTCCATTCTTCAAAAATTCATTAGGAATGTTATCGACACCAGAGGACTTTCCATTTTTTAGCTTATCTAACAGTTTGGAAATCTATCTTAACATCATTTATTACTCCACAATGTAGACTTACTGATTCCTCCGTACAATAATAAGGTACATTTTCTGCTGAAATATCGTTGTTAACTTCTGATGTACCCCCCCCCCCAAATTTTGCCAATATTTGCCTAAAATGTTGCTAATCACTTTTGGGTCGTCAATTATGCGAGTTTTGTCTTGGGGATCACAAATGCGTATAGGGTAAGAATTATTTCCATTTAAACGCCTCAACATTCTCCAATAGGCTTTTGTGTTTTTGGAACCTTTACTGGAATTACGTATTATCACCTGGACTTTTTGCTCTACCCTTTTAGTTCTTATTTTCTGCTGTGCAAGTTGTTTAAATCTTAAATATTCATTCCAAAGCTCGTGTAGCACTTCCGGGGAAGCAAACTGACATTTGGACCAATGCCTATATAACCTGTTGGCCATTTTGCGGTTGTGAATGAGATTACTTATTTCTTTGTCCCAAATGTTTTTACTTTGCCCTTTACACACCTTTTTCCCAATAGTTTTCTCGGCAACTTCTAGAACAATGTCTTTCCAGTCAGACCATGCCTTGTTTACACAAACGTAATTAGCAAACTTATCACAAAAAACAGTCAGGTGATTAGACATTTCCCTCTCGAACATGCCCCAATCATTTACATTATCCATGTTCCATTTCACAGTGCGAGATTTGAGGTCAACGCTCGGGATCTTTTCATTGCACAACGTCAAATTAAAAGAAGCAGCAACTGTATTGTGATCACTACCTGTGCCGTATAGGCCAAATTCGTCAATAAAGATGTTTTCTATACATGAATAAAGGTTTTCTGTCGTTAAGGCATAATCAATGGTAGATTTCAAGTCGCCTCTGTACCATGTGTATTCTCCAGAACAAACAGGAGACAGGTTGAGAACTTTTAAATCGGTTGTTTTGATCATTGATTCTAGGAGGTCTCCATTAAAAGAAAATTTGTTTTCTTGCGGAAAGGTTGAATCTTACCATTGAAATCTCCGAAAAGTATGCATTTTATACCTGCTGCTTTAAAATTACTCACATTTTCCGTTAATTCATTCATAAGATCCACACATTCATTTTCACAGGAGTGATCATTGGAAAAATACACAAGGCCAACGATTATAACAGTTGCGGCAATTTTTACCTTTATCCAGATTCTTTCAAAATCATCATCGGCGGAATTTGATACATTTTCGTCCATCACAATTATATCGTTGATTGTACACCATGGTGGTGCCGTCCATGCTAAAACAATGGGGGTGTCTGTTTGTTTTCCAGGAGTATATAATATTCCCAGAAGGAAGGTCACACCTCCTACCAGGATACTGGGTACAATACCCGCTGTCAGTGGCCCAACTTACTTTGACTCCAGGTACACTCTGTATATAAAGTATATCAATTTTGTCCACAGAATCCATCAGTTTATCAATAACGTCCAGGAAATCGAGTAAGTTTATCAATTACGACCACGAAATCGAGTAAAGCTACCAATTTTGTGCACAAAATCGTGTAACCCTATCAATTTTATTTTAAAAAATCCTGCAAGTCTGCCCATTTTGTCCACAAAATTGAATGAACTTAGGATTCTGTAGAAAATCCATATCGATTCTGTCAATAAAACTGTCAATCAGTTTATCTGTTTGACCATGAAATTCTAATATGCAATTCACAGAATTTTTAAAAAATCACGAAATTGTAAACCTTATATATGATTGTGTGGACGAAATTGGAAAAGAAAATCTCGAAATCCAATCTGTCCCACAGAATTCATTAATGTTGTTTCATTTCTGTGCGCATAGTTTTGAATTTCGTCCACAAAACAGAATGAAGCTTTCACTTTTGTGTGTAAGTTTGTTATTTTGTCTGCCAATAGACAAATCGAGTAATCTTTCAATTTTTGCCCAAATTATTATCACGAAATTTAAATCATTTGATCGATTTTGTCCACAGAGACGGTTCACAAAATCCTAAAAAAATTTCCAGTTTCGTGCACAAAATTGGAATAAATGAGAGACAGATTTATACTTGATGGATTTTGTGCACAGAATGGCAAAGAAAATTATGAAATAGTATAAAACCACAGAATCGTTATCGTGGTCATTTTCGTGAGTTCCTATAATGACTTATAGAGGGCATCAGTCTCCATGTCTCACACTAAGTCACGTGCTGTCGTGACAATTCATCAAGCTGTGGATTGACCGAGCGGCAGGAGACTGTCAGCAGTACATTGCACACTAGCCAACATTAAATGAAATGCTGCCTGTTGGTTGTCCCTATTGCTTATTTTTATTTTTAGTTTATTATTTTTGTTTCTATTAGGCCTATTATCCTTTTCCCCTTTTTTGCGCACCAAAGTGTCAAAATTAAAACATTAACGTAGGTTTGAAATTTACTAGTTTCTGATCACGTCAAGGGTCTCTAATGGTACGAAATTTTAAGCTGTTACACTTGGCACACCAGCGTTCAAACGTCACATTTTACCAATTTCGTGGACAAAATCGACATGTCTTTGAGGTATTGTTGGGATTTCGTGCACGAAATGGAGAACCTTAACAGTTCTGTTGACAGAATTGTATTATCTTGAGATTCTCGTGTACAAAACTGTTATACTCTTACAATTGTGTTCACGAAATCGAGTAAGCTATGGATTTTATGTAATGTTCTTCCAATTTTGTGCACAAAATTTGATAGCATATGGATTGCGTGACATTTTTTTTTTGTGTGCACTACATTTGATCAAAAATGAATTGTGTGGACAAATTGGAAACCTTTTAAGATTTTGTGGACGAAGTTCAAAACCTTACCCAATTCTGTGGGCGAAATTGGTAAATTTAAGGATACTGTGGATAGAATTGATAAATTTAACAATATTGTGGACTAAATACATATGTTAAACAATTCTGTAGATCCCAATTTTCAATTTCGTGAACGAAATTGATGAAAGCTAACAATTCTGTTTACGAAATTCATAATATTATACGATTTTGTGCACAAAGTTGATACGTTATTACAATGCCGAGCACAGAACTCAACAAGCTTGTTGGATTGTGTCTTTTGTGATTGTCTTCCAGTTTCATTAACAAAATCGTAAGAGCAGTTTAATTACGTGGTGGGACGTCGATTTTGTGCACGAAATCAATGTTAGACCTGGCAGCGGATATTGTGGGATGCCAAAAAACATCTGCTTTGTTTTTTTAATGGGCAGGGTCATCAGATTGAGGAGACTTTCTGCCCTGATATTTTTATGACATTTTGCTGGTTTTGCTGGGGGGGGGGGGGCAAGTTCCTGGAAGTTCCTGGACTAAACTTTTTTTTCAAACTTGAATCTTAACGGGCCATGTTCCTGTTTTAAAAACGTTTATGTGTCAGTTTCAATGCCATCAGGCAAAGTGCTGCCCAATGCAACTTACCTGCATTTTGTTAATCGTGGTAGGTCTTAATTTCCTTTAAAATCCAAGCCTTGAAATCTTTAATTTATCTATTTTCTTCAAAGCACACCATCTGTCAAACTGATTTACTAGCAAATTCCACATAGGTCCTATCTGGCTTTCTCTGGCTGTCCTAGATTTACTATCTGTAGGTTTCAGGTACTAACTCATCAGAACCACCTATCTAAGTACACTCTACACAGGAGTGAAATTTGTTTCTTCACATTGGTATTGGAAGATGAATGTTGATGCTTTGGTAACTCTGGAATCTCTTTTCTGTCATTGTTGGGGTTTGGAATTTTTGAATAGGAGTCATGTGTTTCTGTACAATCTGATCACAACCTTGCCCTCGAGAGAGGACGGAATAGACCTGCAGTGCTTTTCTAATATTCAAACAATAGAAACAACCAGACCCTTCAGGACCATCTGAAATTTCGGCATTTTTCTCAAAAAAAAAAAAAAAAATTCTTCAAATTTTGGCACCAAAACTCATGCTTCACTTGTTTAAAAGTGATGGCTATGATGAGCTTTGAGACTTAGTTCAAGCTCATAATTTAAGCTCATTTCTCTGATGGCTTTAACTTCAAATCCTTAAGTTGTATTAGGACATCTTTCTTAACTTACTTAAC
The DNA here is from genome assembly GCA_964020975.1 of Hermodice carunculata. Classification (NCBI taxonomy): domain Eukaryota; kingdom Metazoa; phylum Annelida; class Polychaeta; order Eunicida; family Amphinomidae; genus Hermodice; species Hermodice carunculata. Next base: position 4,393,844 of record OZ026620.1, read on the forward strand.
TTACTTTTAGCTCAATGTTTATGCTGCCTAGCCTTTTAGTTTCCTGTATTTCTTCCAACTTCAACTGTAACTGCATTGTAAGTTTACTATTTTAAGTATCCTGACCTCTGAGAAACTAGCCTTGATCACAAATTTATATTCTATACTTGGTTTAAACTATCAAAATTGTCTTAGCACAGATAGTTTTCCTGAAGAAAGACAAATAAATAATAATGTACACAATGGGTTTCAATGGCTGAAAGCATAGCCTTTTCCTAATTCAGCTGGTAATTAACTTGCCTTATTGCAATGAACATATACTTTGGTTAGCGTACCCAGATTTTTTTAAAATCATTGTGTGACAGGTGTCTCTGAAAAAATTGTTCTTGCTTTGTCATATGTGTGGCAAAGTAATAAAAGTGGCAGAGAAAGAAACTTTGAGATAATAACAACAGGGGAAAGGACAGGCTTGGTGTTTTGAGGATGAAATGCTAAAAAAGGAGGAAGAAAGAGTTTCTTTCCATGCACAGGAAAAAGGAAAACAAATATTCTAGAGTTCTGTCTGTTTGGAGATTTTAAGTCTATTTCCTCAACACTTCTTACCAGGAAGTGCCCACGGTTGGTTTTTTGGGCACCCGAGGCCAGTTCCTAATCTCTTCGAATAATGCCACATGTCTTAGTATTTTGTTTACATTGCAGCAGTAGGTAAAACAGGAAAAAAAATGGCATAATGTTTTTCATTTCAACACAACATACCTGCAAGCAAGAAACATAGCTCTACCATGAATTCACATACATTTATGTGAACGTTTAATCGCTATTTCAATTTGACTTGGTGACTGGTGATCAATCTCCCCACCTACATGACACAAATGCATATGGAGGAATTAGTCAAAGGTAGGTGTGAGCTAGCACGTGTCAATCTGCTAGATCTAGCCAGTAAACAGTAGCTACTTATCATTGTATTGATGCTACTGCAAAGCTTTAAATATAGTTAGCTATGCAATGTACTTCAAACTGTTTGTATTCATTTTTACTGTCTTACCGTAATTTATAATGTGTCAAATTGTCTGCCACTTTTGGCTACACTGTTACAAATGTACCAATAAGCATTCTTACATATCCCTATTGCTGGTTGTGGACTTGGTGTTTTATGCATGTATCAGTCGATTTACATGTTACAGTGCTTGAGGAATGTGTCAATATTGCCTCTGTTAAGCAAAACTCAACTACTACTATCTTGCTTGACTGTTATGTGCCAGATTATACTCTGCCACTAAACATATTGTTCCATGAACTAATATACACAAAAGTGTATTTCATATTATGCTATGACACGAAGAACACAGTGACTATGAGCATAAGGGGCCAACCATAATTTGTATGAGAGTTTTAATCTGTGGTAGGCTAGTAAATGAAGATGAAACGGGAGGATATTCCACAGCTTGGCCCCTTGATAACGTAATGAAGTTGACACTCTTTCCACATACATGACTACTTGCTGTTTTTCAGGGTTGCAGCTCGGCAATTGTTGGTCCCACGCTGACAGATATATTGAAGATGTTCTTCAAGTGGATACTAAGACAACCGCAATGTTTTTCATCCCTAACAACATTGGATTTCTTATAGTAGGATACGTGAGTGGGCAATTGTATGATCGCCGATATATGTCTCCAGAGTACCATTTCGCTTTCATTTACTTGCTTAAGGGGCATATCTACTGCCATGGCAGTATGGCCTGCTGTATTTGGTATATTTTTGGCATGCATCGGTTTTTAAGGGTGCACGGTTGGCTGGGGCGGTAAGACGCTCGCCTTTCACCTCTGCGACCCGGGTTCGATTCTCGTCCTGGGCAGCATGTGGAAAAAGTTCCTACCACTTTAACCGTGCACGGTGGTTTTCTCCGAGTTCTTCGGTTTCCTCCACTAGGCAAGGTAGGAAGTATACGCCAACATCTGGGCCATGGAGAGTGACTCGATAAGTCAATGCTTGACTTCTTTCACAATCCATGTAAAACAAATGTGTCTATACTTTTTTTTTTACAGGGTTACTATGGGCTGCAGCGAGGCAGGTGAGCACAATGACACAAGATGCTTTCCTGGCAGCATATGGCATGGGTTTACACATAGTTGTGGAGGACTCCACAGATCTCAAAGAAGTAAATGTAACAACTGTGTTGTGGTGGTCCACTTGAAGTAGCGAAAAGAGCAATTTAAGGGAAGCAACATCCAGTAATCCCAGGTCGAACAATGACCTGTCCTTTTTATATGTATATTAACAAAAACAGTAAAACAATAAAAATAATAATCATGAAATATCTTTCCAATGTGTAATCCTGGTAGCAAAATGTTTAGCATATGCTGTAACATTCAGTACATGTTTTAGGTAGTTTCCCGTGTCTGAATACTTGGGCAGTAGCATGTATAATGATTCTACACCATGTGTAAAATCATCAATATAAATAAAAGATGGCCGCCCAGAAAAAATATACAAAATACTTGAAAAATTGTACATAAAATTAAATTTAAAGTAACAAATGATAAGATGTTTTAATAGTCGTCATGTAGCCCTAGCAGACTGTATGGCCGTAATACGCCGTATGCATTTTAATTTCCCGCCACAAAGCACGGGTTTGACGCCAGACGATCAGGGGGGACGTGCAGGTCACATCACTGTCACAGACATTGCCATATGTTTATTTTTCACAAAATTAGCGGAGTTTTTTTTGGGGGGGGGAGAGAGAAATTTAAGTTCACAAATGCCAAACTGGTATTCATCTAGTACTTCCCGAGCCGCATATAAAGAAAAATTTCCATCTGCCTTTAATAAATATTTTTTTATTCCAAAATATTAGTACTATCCTGGTCGTCCCCACAAGTACCGACCCGTATCTTGCCATGTCCCGCCAAGCGAGACTAGGCAATCAGGTATGCAGTTGTGGCTGGAAATTAATATGCATAACATATTGTTTAGAGCCATACAGGCTGACACCTCTTATCCAATCTCATGTACCCATATGTCAAACAAATTTCAATGAATACAACTAATAGGTCAGCCATAGGGGCCTTATAAGTGTGCAATGTGAAAGTGAACTCTTGAAATGTTGCCATGTGTATTAGACTACACATGTGTTTTTCCCCATCAGCAGGGACAGCGTATGGGGTCCATTTGTGGACTGGTAGGAAGTATGCTGATGCTGGTCTGCAGAGCCTTCATTTTATATGGTCTGCTGGAACCACAATCTGTCCACTTCTTGTGCAGTTCTTCTTGATTTCTGGGGTCCCTGATTCAGTAGCCAGTCTTCCCATGAACTACACCAAGACATTCAGATAAGGATGATAATGCTTCGATCTCGCTATCCACGCCAAACATAACTACATTAGCATTATACAAAACCAGCATTGTGCTTGGACCTCAATCCAAGAGCATGATTAAATATGCCTATGTCACGATTGGTAGTTTTATAGCTATAGGTGGGTTCCTGTTTATTGCTGAATCTTTATTCTTTAAATCAGCTTGGAATAAAAAGCCACAAGTACCGGCCACTGTTGGAAGAAAGATAAACTCGACACAAATTTTGTGCACTGGTGCTTTATTCATGGTACTTGTCTTTGCTTGGAATACGAGTTACGTTGATTATATAACCTCATACAGTTCTCTCATTGCATTGTTTTCTGTGAGAGGCCTTCATATGAATAAACAACAAGGAGCCTTAATAACGGCCCTCCACGTGTCCATGATGGGTATCGGGCGGATTGTGGCAATTCCACTTTCCGCCATATTCCTTCCGAGTGGAATTATGAGCGTATGTATGCTATTGGTTATGTTTGGAATGCTTCTGTTTACATTCTGTGTTAATATTCATGTAAGTATAGTATGTCTGTCTGTAGTGCTGATTGGTCTAGGGAAGTCGGCACAAACTGGCACACTGGAGACGTGGATCTCGCGGCACAGACGCGTGACTGGAGACTTGGCGTCAGCGGTTACAGGTGGCGCTGCATCAGGAGCAATGAGCATTATTCCTTTATCTGGCTGCTTGTTCCAAACATATGGCCATATGACATTACAATATGTATGTATTGCTGTGTGCGTGATGTCAAATATTGCTTTTCGAACCCTGTCTTGCTTAGAGAAGTCCCACAGAAAAACTCAAAATGCGGAGATGGATACGGTTGACCACCAGTGTATCCCATTGAAACAAATGACTGTGGACATTCAAGGAGCTGGTGCTTTGTGCCAATGAAAACCAACCATTGTCCGAAATATCAATGCATTACATTCAGAAGTGCGAGACAAAAAGTTATGTGGTTCTGATCTGCACAATTCTATGGGTCTATCTCTATGTGCAAATTTTTAAAGACTTTTAGAAGCGGGCTTAAGGTTAAGGTCACTTATTTTAACGACCATGTAGTTTCAAATAAATTCTAAATATAAGCAGTTTCCAATTTTATGAAATGTCACCTCTGTCTGAATTGTGGGAAATGCTCCCGGGAAATTGGATCAACGTTTAAAATCTTTTAGTTTGACTTCTATGAATTAGCTTAAAACGCATTTCTATGATTTTAGAGGTTTAACCAAAAACGTTTTAACGTTTTAACCGAAAGGGCGAGTTTCTTCTGTTTTTAAAACCATTTTTTTTTTATTCCGACCATGTATTTTTATTTTTCTGCCTTTAATAATTCTTTTATTCGCTCAGCTCAATTTTCGTAATTTTTACCATCCATTAATGGAGACTGAATTTTTCTCTGATTCATGCAGTTCTTTTATTTCCATGGAGTTTTTTTTTTGGGGGGGGGGAGGGTCTCTTTCTACACCATACAGTAATCGTGTCTCATAAACACGAATTTCCTGGCTTTTTAAAATATTTTATTGTACACGGTTTTGAATAAAAGTGATATTTGTTGTTTTGTTTTGAATAAATTAAATTTTCTCCGAACATTTATGCCTGTAATTTGTATACTAAAGTATAATTTCCGACCTATAAACAAATCCACTGGTAATAACCTTTTTTCTAATGTAAACCAAAGCATACTCACCTGCCGTAATTACAAACTGGATTATGCCCTAAATATAATTATTTTCTACACTACACAAATGAATAACAAACACCAACCTTTAAAACTTGATTTTATTTGTAAATCTTAAATACAATGAAGCCCTTTTTATAAAATTTCTCCACATGAAATATTACTATCTTTCCTCTCCTGTGCCAATAATACTGAGGGAAATGTCTGCTTCCGTTTGCCTTATGGACAACAGCCCCACGTCGTTACTCCTCAGCGTTCCTAAATATTTCACCAAAGGTCTTGAGCTAAAAGGGCAAGTCGACTCCTGAAAGGCATCCTCTTCTTTCTGCTCTACCATTTTATAATGAACAAGTCATCTGATATATTCATCCATTCTTTTTATTTTTTTTTTATTTTTCAACACTTCAATCTGCCGATTTCTAAAGTATATCTAGGATTTTTCATTCTTTTACCTCTCCATAAAACTTTTCCAAAAACTTTTTCTTTTGCGTCACTATGACTAAACTCATTCAATTATTTTCTTTTCTTATATTTTCCTGTCCAGTAATTATTTTGGGCTCTTTCTCATTATGAATACAATCATCCATCCATCAAATACCAATTCTTTATTTCCATGCAACAAGCATTAATTCAATAATACATCAATAAAATCTTTTTACTTTAATCTGTTCAAGGTGTGCACATCTGAAAATCTTATAGCCCCAGATATATCTACTGTAGCACCTGAAATGTCGCAGGAAAGCCAACAAGATGGCGGGGGGAGGTGAATGGGATAGGGCGTGACCCCCTGCGCTCAAGATCAATTTATAATGAGACCCATTATGCCTTTTAACTTGCATGTGACACTCAAAAACATCCATTTTATGCACTTCTTTTTCTGTTTTCTCAAATATATGCTAAAATATTTTAGCGAGTTTTAGCAATTAACGTAATAAGTTCACAAACAACTAAGGAGCTATATGCATTACGTCTTGAAATGTATTGGCTTGGTGCACAGGCATAATCATCACATAAAAAGTGTAAGTCCTGCATTAAAAATAATCTATAATAGTATCGATTCTAATCACATTTATCAAAATGAAGTCTGTTGAAAATGGAAATGGCATTTAAAACGTAATTAATAAAAAAGTCTTAGGTCAAATAATTATCTATGGACCAATTAAGGTTATGAATAAAACTTTTGAGTCGTCTGACAACTAAGACCAGACTAAATGTTCAAATACTGCACCCTTCTTTAACTTTAAGCTCAGAGAATACATCTGCTTTAATATTACAGGTGACTGGCTCCTTGAAAATGCACATCATCCAGGTCCATTCAGTTCCACCGTTACACTTGGATGTAAATGAACAGTGCACTGGTAATCACAACAAGAATAAGTCTTCTATCCTTTTAATCACTCTACTTTTAATATCCAACTTGAATAAACCGACAATGGACTTATGATATCTACACAAAAATATTGTGTGTTCTGAAAATAGTCAAATATTTCCTTTATGACAAAATAAATTTATTCATTAGTCTACACAAGAGCATCGTATGTTTTGAAAAAAAGTCATATTCCATTTATCACAAAAGTCTTGTGACAAATAATCATTTATTGACTTTAATTTGCATCATTATGCCAAGAAATATGCAATATGTTCTCCATAATAGGGATTTTGAGAATGATTTTTTACATATAAGCTTACCTATAACTTTCTACCAGATTTGCTCATCAAACGTCACATATTCCAGCACCGTTAACTCGGAAGTCCACTCGCCCCTCCACTACAGATGCCTTACACATTCCCACAACAGACAACTGAACTGGAGAATAGTGTTCTAGAAGATAAGGACAGGAGAGAAAAACCCTGGCCACCCAGATAGGGAAATGATGAGCTGAGTAAGCCAATTTCTCTTGACCTCTCTAATGAGCAAATTACCTCCACGCCCTCTAAAACCCACAGTAAGATTTTAGTTCGAACGTCATTTTCTAAGAAATCATTGAGACTACCGATGCGCCTCAGGACCAGACAGTCGAGGAGTACATCCAGTGCTAGAAGAAGGCAACAGCATGATTCGATAATGCAGGTAAAGAGGGCGCACAAAAAAGAAAAAAGGCCGAAGTCAATGGAGAAAAAAGGATTCAAAAAAGTAAAGAAGTTCCAAATGAGAGCAATAAGAAAGCATGTAATCCTCCCAACGGCAAACAAGCAAACCAAACATGTGGTCCCGTCAACAGTAAACCACCAAACAAAAGTACAATGAAGGGTGAAAAGAAAAAAAGTAATGTAAAACTCCCAGTGGTGAGAAAACAACCATTAACAAACCCATCCTTCCAGGAAACAACGAACATAAACAAATCATGGATAAGGATCAAACCAAATCAACAATGTGCTTTGATAAGTGCAAGTTTAACAGGGAGTACAAAGCTGCAATACTTCAATGTAGATTGTGTATGCATTGGTATCACTTTGCTTGTATGAGTGAAAATGAAAAAGACGCTTCGGCTATATGGACATGTTATCAGTGTAGAACTGTACCCATAACAATCAAGCGTATTCAACTTCAGATACAGACAAATCACAAAAACCTGGTCCGTGAGATCGAGAGCCTGAAGGAAGACTTGACGAATATCAACAAAACCAACGATGATCTGGTGTCTTGTGTTTTGCTAGAAAAACAGCTGAGTGCCAGGAGCTCTTTAAGGAGAACCATGAGCTACGTTATAGACTAAAGCAAAACACTGAGAAACTAGATAACTGTGGTAGCTGCGAGCATGAACCGCCTAGCCCAGTGACTGGGGGAAATCAGAGCCACAAGGGCGCACACGGGGTAAAGATCTTCTTGTAGGTAGCTCCTTGTTAGTCGTGTGGACTCCGCAAGACTCGTGAATACAGTGGTTCGATCAAAACGGGGGGGGGGGGGGCAAAATAGTTGCTACACACAACATGCTCCTTGAAGCCCCAGAGCAGCACAAATTCGACAATGTTGCTTTTGTACTAGGAACCAATGATTGCTGTGATGGTTGGCGTAGTGTTCATGAACAACTAGAGGACTACAAACTTCTGGTGACGGGAGCAAAAATATTAACTGATGGAGGCAATGTAACCGTTTCCAGTGCCTTGCCAAGGGGTTTTGCCACACAGAACCTCAGTGAACGCATAGATCAGTTCAATGAGGGTCTAGATGCTCTGTGCAAGGGAAAAGTCATGCAATTTTGTGAATCAAGACTATTTCTTCAAACTTAAAAACGGAGAGGTAAACAGTGGCCTATATGAACAGGACGGGATACATGTAAATGAGCAAGGTCTTCTCATGCTGGTACAAAATGTGGGTATCAGTATAGAGACAGGCATTACTAACATTGCTGCCAGCTGGGCACAGGTAGCTGGCAGAAAAATGCGTGAACAAGGATCCCCGGGCCCGGACCACAAAACGCTTGTAGCAGAAAACAAGCACAAGAGCCAAGGGGCATGGCCAAAAACACATTGAACCGATGGGGTACGACCACAAAAAACAGCAAAAGAAACCTTTTGTACAGGGTCAAAACACTAATTATCAAAAGAACCATCAAACTATTAGGCGTCCGTTTCGACGTGACGGATCGCGATTCAGAGTGCTGAATGATCATGTGACTGACGATAAAGCAGTGGTGTGTTTTAACTGTGGGTGCCGGGACACAAGAAAAATATATGTAAACACAAAGGTGCCCCCCCCCCAATTGCTTGCTTTCGATGTGGAAAAACTAATCACAAACAAAGGTACTGTACGGCCTAAATTGGGGGCAAAGAAGAACTTGCCGGCAAGGTCGGGCACATTAATGTAAAACGCCACCACAGAGGTAGGAAAAGAAAAAGTAAAATAAAAAAACATGGCTCTGAATCTCAACAAAATTTCTCGACAGCTTTCTGCAACACACAAAATTTAGGTGCTGCGAAACGTAGTGAGTTGAGTCTGCTGTTGGAAAAAGAACGTTTCTCTATGTATGCAATGGTCGAAACCTTTCACAGAGACGACAGTCTAATTTCTAACATACATCCAGACTATTTATGGTACGGTAAAGTAAGATCAGACGCTTCAAAAAAGACAGGAGGTGGTCTTGGAATTTTAGTAAGTAAGGAAAATATTGTGTCATGTGAGGATAATATTTTAAACTCAAAGACTGATGAATTTGAAAGACTATGATTAAGTGTAAAATTAAATGCCGGTGATACACCTATCATGGTTGGTGTGACATATTTCCCAAACGATGGAGTCAATCGAAAAAAAGTGAAAATCTTGTAAGCGAATTATCTTCAAACATTTGTAGTTTTAAAGCCAAAGGTTATGAATGTGTCCTGATGGGCGATTTTAACAGAGTTATACCAAGTCTCCGCCTTAGAAATAAACGTAGTTTTAATGGGGACTTGGTGCATTCTCTTATTGAAAAAACAAGCACTGTTGTATTAAATTGTACAGGTCTGTGCGAAGGTAAATACACGTGGCAAAGAGGGCCCCATAAGTCTATTATTGATTACGCCATAGTTACTGCAGGTTTTTTGTGCATGATTGAAAGTGTAATAATAGATGAACTAGGACTTTTTTGTCTAGGTTCGGACCACAACTCGTTAATAATCAAGGGACATTTCAACCTGGTGAACAAAGGTAATGACCGACTACCACCTGTCAAATACACAAGGTGGAAAGCTAACAATAAGTCAGATTGGGTCTCCTTTAAAAATGAATTGTCTAAGTGCATGAAGAATTGTAACTGTGATTGTTTTAGTACGGTCAACGAAGCTTGGGCCTTTTGGAAAAATATTGTGAATCATGTCGCTGAAAATACTATAGGTCTTAAAACAACTGCAGTGGGCAAACAGACAATATGGGATGCCGAAATAGGAAGCTTGATCAAGAGTAGAAAATTGGCGAATAAATTTTATAGGTACTGGTCAAAGAAGGATAGTGCAGATCCTAATCTTGTTCAAACTTTGTGGGACGAATACCGTAAGAGGAAACATGAAATCTAGGACAAAATCAAAACCATGGTAGTGAATCGCAAAAATCGCGTTATAATGTTAAACTGTAAAACAAGGTCCAAAAATACACGAGCTTACTGGCGAATGCTGAAAAGACTAAATGATAGCAATGATAATCCAATCCGTGTCATAGATCCGAAAGACAAAGCGAGAATTATTGATGATCCAAACGAAATTAGGAAAGTGATTCGGGACTACTGGAAAGAGTTCAGTGCTGGCCACATAAACTGTAATGATAATTTGGGACACAGAGTTAAAGAGTTAAGGGCTAATATGGGAGAACCTGGAGTATTCAAGGACATATATAGAGATTTTGGAAAAGTGGAATATGCGATTCGAAAACTTAAAAATGGAAAAGTATGCGCCATTGATAATATCCCGAATGAATTCCTGAAGTATGGTGGCCTACCCTAATAGACTCACTGGTTGATCTATTTAATTATTGTAAGTTAGTTGAGTGCTTCCCTGACCAATGGCATCAAGGTTAGGTGAGGCCTCTTCATAAAGAAGGTAGCAAAGAAAATTTAAACAATTATCGGGGAATAACCTTAACGTCTAATGTGTACAAGTTATTCACTTCCGTGATTGAAAGGCAAATGATGTGTTTTATTGAGAGCAATGGGACACTTGGAGAGCTGCATGGAGCTTACAGGAAACAAGAGTCAGGTAGAGGACCAGTTCTTCGCTTTAAAGGGCTTATGCACTTTACGTAAATAGCAAAAGCTAAAAACATGGCTAGGATTCCTGGATATTTCGAAAGCCTTCGATACGATTAATAGAAATTTACTATATTTACAATTATGGAAAAAAGGAATACAGGGGAAGGCATGGAGACTAGTAACAAATTTATACAGTAAAGTAACTAATAAAGTGATATTTGGTCCCTACGAAAGTTCATGGTATGAAGTAAGCCAAGGTGTGAAGCAAGGTTGCATTCTGTCACCGACGCTCTTTTCACTAGCTATGTCAAATCTGGTTGACGCTCTCAATGAACAAAACTTGGGAATACCATTTTACTCATCGCGAATTCCGTCTCTCCTCTATGCAGACGGTATATACCTGCTTGCAGACAGCAAAGAGTATCTGATAAAAATGTTAAATGTTGCGGACCAGTTTGTCACAAAATGAGGAATGGATTTTAATTGCAACAAATAGGTAAGCGGCTGAATGCAGAAAAACGATGGAGGATAGGAGAATTTTTCTTGGTCGAGTGCAACTCCTATAAATATCTTGGAATCGTTTTCTCACGGACACTGAGTGATTCTGGCCATATTAATACCTATTTGAAAAGCAAATAGGTAAAATTAAGTAACTACTTATCTATTATTCTTTTTTCACACGAAAATTTAAATAGAGTTGAATTTGGAGACACACTATGGAAAAGTGTCATCTCACCTTCCATTTCTCCTGGGTGTGCAGTATGGTTTAACAATACTAAAGAAGGTCTTTCTACACTAAGGTCATTACAATATTCATTTGCCACAAAAATTCTAAATGTTAAATCATGTCCTGCAATTTCGGCAAATTTAGCTGAACTAGGTTGGCTGCCTATTGACCTAATATTGAATCGCCAACGCATTAGATATTTTCATAGAATGAAGTATGACCTACCAGAAACCGGGCTATGTAAGCAAGTGTTTTTAAAGCTAAATGCCGAGTACCTCAAAGGGGGGGGGGGACATCTTATTGGCCTTATTGTTCAGAAGTGCATAATATGTTGAAAAACGTAGGCTTGGATCGGGCCTTTACTGGTGAAAATGAGTTCTGGCTGCAGCGGTATATGAAACTGAATATTGAAAGTTAGAAGATATCATTTTGGCAAGACATCGACACCAGCACGTCCCTTTATTGGTACAGATATTTAAAAAGATCCACTTTTGGTGAAAATTACTTGTTTAATGTGAAGGACTTTAATGCAACGCATCTAAAATTTAAAGCACATACAGGTTGCTTAGGAATTAACGAAAATTTGGAAAGATGGGGAATTTCAGATGCAGTTCGTGATTTATGTCGAAGTGATAAGGAAGTTTTAACCCATTTCCTGGTTTCTTTGTCCGACCCTGAATGAGATAACAAAAGCAAGTTATAAAAAATTAGAAAGTGAATTAAGACTCTTGCGACATGAAGAGGTATGGTTTAGTTTTTGTGGATCCTCTGTTTTGGGCAAGCTATGTCTATTTTAAGGTGATCATGGATATATGTATAGTAATGAAGTTGGAGCTGTGTTTGACAAAATATCCAAAGAGTTTTTAGTTAATACGTGGAACCTTACGAGCGAGTCCTGTGCGGACCAGCCAGATCCGACCTAAAACAGTAATTTTAGATGTGTGTGATTGTGACTCGTAAATACATTTTAAATATGTTTGTATATATCTGTATTATGTTAAATTTTAACTGTGGACGCACCGGAGGTAAACCCCGAACCTTCGGTGCCCCCGATGTGAAGGGGTAGTTTTCCTAATCAAATTATTATTATTATTATTATTATTATTATTATTATTATTATTATTATTATTATTATTATTATTATCATCATCATCATCATCATCATCATCATCATCATCATCATCATCATCATCATCATCATCATCATCATCATCATCATTATTATTATTATTATTATTATTATTATTATTATTATTATTATTATTATTATTTCATTTGGAAAAAACAGTCTCACTTACGGAGGTGCTGTTGCATAGAACTCCCCTTCCCCAATATTACGTCAACAACCCTACTTATCCTCCTTTAATCAGCCCTGAAAAATTATGCTCCCTGATAAAAAAACATAATCCCTTATGCCAACAGGTTTTATCTTTATTTTTTCACTTAACCTTATTTTCTATATATTTTTAGTTTATGTCAACCTATATTTTAGTATTATTTATGTTTTACTTACTTGTCATTATATTGTGAGTCATGTATAATGAGCATTTTTTGTACGTTATGTTTCTATTTTTTTTTTTTATTTGCCTTTCATATCTGCCTAACTACGGTGCAATATGATCTATGTATTTTGAGTCCACCGTGTAGTCTATTCTCCATCCAATTTTACAATTGAGTTCAATTGTATCTCTTTTCAAGAATTAAGCTTTTCTCTACAATCATATGTTTTTCACAATGTTTTTTCATCTTTCTCGTTGCTATTTTTGTATTGTACCTCATGCTATTATTCTATTTGTATACCTCATGTCCCCATTTTGTATTATCCTTTTTCATCCGGGCCCTGGCGGGAGATCATTGCTTTTGCACTGAGCCACTAACCCTGGTTAAAAAAAAAGTTCGACTCAAGTCAACTCGTGCTCGTCAAATTCCCTAAAATGTCAAGGCAATTGCTAATTGAGACGACTTAATTCTCAGCATGCTCAAATACCGCACCTTCATTCCAAGTTCAAATTCAAGCAATCAAGCTTTTCACAAGCATGTTTTTCAGCATGCATAACACTTTCAACGGCACATTTTAATAACTAGAAAAGAATGCCCTGTGTTAGAAAAACATATTTCAGTTGTCACAAAAATAGACTGAATCAAGAATTGGTACGTGATCAAAGATCGTGCAGCATTTTTTGCATGGTAAAGATATGGGAGGCAGAGTGCGACAGGATGCCCACCCCTGCTACTGCGTCCTCATCATCGTCTTCCTCATCACCAGATTTCCCTTGGTTGTCTTCCTCTTGAAGTAGATTGTAGATCATTTACACCAATTCTTTTTTATCATATTGAGAAATATTTCTTGCATTTCTCAAGGAACCGAAATTAAATTTACATGGTGAATACGACGTCTGTCAGTTCTGGCATTCACAATGAATTGCAACGTCACCATGCGGTGTGTTTTCGCTCTCAACTGCTTCATCAGCGAGAAGTTCATATCCGTATCATGTCATTCTAATATACACCATCTGTTCCTGTTTTCCCCTTGTAAAAAACCTTTAACCATTTTATTCATCAAATCCAATCAGATATAATATACTCAATCCGTCATTATAGTTCAACGACTCTCTGTGCCAATGTGACGTTTCAGAATCAGTCCTTGATTTGTGACTTCCATTTCTATTATTGTTTCAGGTACAAGTTTGTTTAAATGACAGTGTGAGCATGAGCCTACTTTCAGATAGTAGATCCATGGTCTGAGCCACGTGGTGACGTTTAGATTGGACTTTGTTTTTCAACGTGCATAGATTTACATACAATACATGTTTTCGTTTCATTGCATTTGTGTACGCTACCCTGCACGATCATGGCGGCTCAAGCAGTATGAAAGGCTGCCCAAGAATTGTTAGAAAGACGCCAAGTGTGTATCGTATATATTTTTTAGCTGTTGCGCCAATACGCGGAGCAGACTGTTTTGTGTCTGACCTCCAGTGAGAGGTTTTTTTTTTTTTTTTTTTTTTTTTTTTTTGTGTCTCCCTCTTTGCCAATATTCTGCAGTCAAGTTCCATTATTGCCCCGTGTGATCTAACCTACTTTTCTCCCGTACACTGCTGTCCAGATATTTGATCTGAGCATAATTTACCCGTCCTTGCCACCCAAGCTCACACGTCCCCTGTGGGATGCAGGACCGTGTACTGGTCACGAAATGTGACATGCTGGTAACATGTGTGATGAAACCGTTTTAGTTAGCAAAATGGTGGTACAAAATGTGTTAAGATCTTACAGTATTTCATATCATGCATATAGTATTAAGCTGATACTTAAGAGCCTAAATGGGTCACGGTGCAATTATTATGAATTGTGTGTTACATATAAAATCATAATTGAAGTTTTTTTTGTTTTTTTGTTTTTTTTTTTTTTTGTTTTTTTGTTTTTTCAAACGGTTTTCCGGTGCAGATGTTATGAAACGCATGTTTACCGTATGTATAGTACTTCGGATAATGCATTGTTGCTTATTATTTATAGTTATAGATTGTTATGTAAATTTTCGGGGGGGGGGGGGGAGCGTACAGATAATATCAAGCAAGGTACGCTTAAATGTCACACTAAAAATATCTCCTTTTCTGAAAAAGTCATACTTTCTGTTATTGTTACAGAGTTTCCTATTTTTGAGTTAAATCCAGATACAGCTCTTTTCTCTCATAAACATTGCGCCAATCCTATTTTCATTTACTTTTGCATCTTTGTCTCTCTTTTTTTATGTGCGTTTTCTTGTTACATGTCATGTTACCATCAACGACATTCATAAAACGCCTGACTCTTGTCAGTCCATGCAAAGCTTAAATGCAAATGACACATTGGAAACAATTATTTGGTGTTGTGTGCTTCTATCCACCATCCGTTGACTTCGTTGGTATTCTGCGAAATATTACACTGATAAGTGCCTGCATCTTTGCCGTATTTACATTTCCTTGGTTTATAAACAATGGGCATTAGTATTGATCAATACCGAGTGGCCATAGGTCTCTTCTCTAATAATTATACCTGTTTTATGGTACACCTCCATCCAGGTCCACGTGTCGAAAACCAAATAATATGCTCATACTCCTCATTGGCTTTTCTACACTTACACACACTTCTCTGCGTTTTTTCTTGTGTAAAGCACCTTATATTATTCCTTTGCACGTTCTTCCTGTCTTCAATCGACGTTCACGCGAACCCCGGTTCCACACTTAACTCAAACAACCACCTGAAGTTCTTTCATTCTGATGTCCGCAGCATACGAAGTACCGGTAAACTTGACGAAATTCATCTCTTGGCCCAATCAGGAAACTTTAACATTATTGCTCTATCTGAAACCTGGCTGGATGAACATTACCCCGATCACCTCCTCCTCCTCGAGGACTTCCAACCTCCGTATCGTTCAGACCGCACAACGGGAAGAGGCGGTGGGGGTCCTGACGTTTATTCACTCTTCTCTACCGTGTGTAAGACGCCCGGATCTTGAAAGTATAGATTGCGAATGCGTCTGGGTTGAAATTTCGACCCAGCGCGGGAAAGTATTATTTGGTAACTATTATCGTCCACCTGGCCAGTCTGCAGAAATCCGTGACGCGTTTCTCGGGTCTCTGGCATCTTCTATTTCCTCTGCCATTGAATGCAACCCTCTCTGGTCAACCTTGTGAATCAGCACAATCTCTTTCAACTTATAGATGAACCCACCAGGATAAGCGAATACTCGAATAATTTATTAGACCTTATCATTACTGATTCCCCAGGTCTTGTTCTGGACTCTGGAACCCTTGCTCCAATCTCAAATTCTGACCACTGTGTAATCTTTTGTTCTTTCTCCCTTTCCCTTCACAAGGACAAGCCCTTCAAAAGATCAGTATGGGACTTCAATAATGCAAATTTTTGTGACCTCAACGCTGCCCTTTCTACAGCCCCTTGGAACATTGCTCATGATGTCTTCGATTCTATTGATGATGCCGTATCCTACTGGTCTAATCTCTTCCTGTCTACTGCAAAGGACTTTATTCCCTATAAGGAAGTCACCATTCGCCCTAAGGACAAACCTTGGATAACTGCAGACATTAAAATACATATTAGACGTCGGAATTGTGCATGAAAACGCTTCAAGAGAGCATCCAACCAACCATGCCCCCATAATTACGACCTTCCCCTCAAGATTGACAGGTTATACCAATTTTACAAAAAATATCGCAACAAGGTTGTGACCATAATAAGGAAATCTGTCTCTTCTTACTTTTCCAATCTCCAGCTTCGACTTGATGAGAAAGGCATTAATCCTAAACAATGGTGGAGCCTGTCCAAGTCTGTTCTGGGATGCAAAATTCACCAACGTATACCCCCAATCATTGACGATAACAAAATTGTATCATGCATCACGGAAAAATGTGAAATATTTAACTCTTACTTTGCCAGCCAGTGAAAAACACACCCTGACGCTGATGCCCCACCCCTGCCCGATTTCACGTTCCGAACTGAGGCACGTCTACGCAATATTACCATTAATGAAGACAGTGTCAAGAAAGTACTATCTTCCCTGAGGCTATCCTCAGCATCAGGCCCAGATAACATAGGGAACATCCTACTTAAGAACACAGCAGATTCGATATGTAAACCACTTACAAATATCTTCCAACTTTCTCTCAGTCTTTCTTTCTTTCCCAATGCTTGGAAGAGATACAACATATGTCGTGTCTTCAAAAAGGCCAACAGACAGATTAAAAATAATCATCGTCCTATTTCTTTGCTCTGTAATGTTTCAAAGGTGTTTGAACGACTGGTCTTTAATGCACTCTATGAATACTTGGCACAAAATAACCTACTCACTTCCAAAAATTCTGGCTTTAAGGTTAATTACTCTACTATCAATCAGCTTGTGTACATCCTTCACAATATCGACAACGGTCTAGAACAGTCCAAAGAAGCCAGAATGGTGTTTCTAGACGTATCCAAGGCGTTTGACAAGGTTTGGCATCCCGGTTTCCTTTTTAAACTTCGACAACTTGGCATCTCCGATAATCCTGTTGCATGGATTGATAGTTATCTCTCAAACCGATCCCAACGAGTGATTATTCATGGCCAATCTTCATCATGGCTACCTATTGAAGCTGGTGTGCCCCAGGGTTCCATCCTGGGTCCACTTCTCTTTCTTGTCTATGTTAATGACCTAGTTGACAAAATTACATGTGATGTCAGACTTTTTGCTGACGACACCAGTCTACTTGAAGTTGTTAATGACCCAACTGAAACTTCTAATCACTTGAATATTAATCTCTCTGTTATACATAACTGGGGAAAGTTGTGGCATGTTACCTTTAACGCTTTAAAGTCTCTTTCTGTCATATTTTCAACCAAACTTGTTAAACCACACCATCCACCCGTTCGTCTTGGAGACTCTGAAATACCTGCGGCAGACTCACACATTCATCTTGGTATTACTCTCAGTAGCAATTTATCCTGGCATGCTCACATTACTCGTATTACTACCAAAGCGAGCCAGCGAATTGCCCTTCTGCGTAGATTCAAATATAAACTTTCCCGCAAAGCTCTGATTAAACTTTATTTCACCATGGTTCGACCAATTCTTGAATATGGTTGTGTGCTCTTTGACAACTGCGATCAGGGACTTTCCGATCTTATTGAATCCATACAGTTTGAAGCTGCCAAAATATGCACAGGTGCATTAAGGCACACATCACGCGCCAATCTCTTACCTGAACTTGGTTGGACAACACTCGCCAGCAGGAGGAAGTATTCTAAGTTACTTCTTCTTTACAAAATGTATCACAACTTAACACCCTCCTATCTCTCTCAATTAACTCCTCCTAGTTTTAATGCTCGAAACCTCCGCCACACTAGCTCCATACGTCCCATCAATTGCAAAACTAACCGCTTAGACAAATCCTTCCTAGCTGACGCTATCAAACTGTGGAACAATCTTCCCTCCGATATAAGAGACTCAATTTCCCTCCAAATATTCAAATCAAAGCTGAAAGCAACACTACCAGCAGTGGATCATGTTCCTGTTTACTATACCCAAGGACACAGATTTGCCAACATTTGTCATACCCAGCTTCGTCTTGGATTCTCGAGACTTAACTTTGATCTCTTTAAAGTCAACATCATCCCACAACCTACATGTTCGTGTTCCTACCCCACTGAAGATCTGCAACATTACCTGTTCTTTTGTCCAAAGTATTCAACTTATAGAATTAGACTACTCAACTCCATCATCCCTATTATTGCTCCCGGCGTCCACCCAAATCTGATTATACACACAGCGAGTGACAGACTAGCTCATATTCTTCTCTTTGGTAGCGACCAATTGTACATTCCCTTCAACATACAAATTTGTGATGCTTTCCACAGATACATCGTAGATACTAGACGCTTCATATCTTAGTTCTGTTATGCATAAGCAGTAATTTTCAATTGAGTTAGTCGCTGATTTACATAATTCTTACTTCCCAAATGTCCTTTATAAAATTTCCTACCGCTAGTCCGTATTATTGTGAACAGGGACGTATATGTGTACATTCTACCTGCAGTTAACTATTTTGCTTTGTTTTGCATTTTGATGACTACTACTACTACTGTGATTTTTGTACGCAGGGTACAAATCTGAAGCATGTGTACAGCTTCTCTGTTAATTGGGTAACTTTGTTCTTGTTTTGTCCTGTGTGTTTTGTAATATACATTTTGTGTGTCACTCTTTGTTCTGGAGAACCCCTCGATTAGTGACATTTCGATGTACTATAGGGCGATCCAGTTGAAATGAATATGTTTAAATTAGATATTTGTCATACACATTAAATCAATACACTAAATTATGTAAAATATTTAGACCTGTTATTTTCTCACCTTAGAATTTTATGTTGCATCACTTTGAACAAAAATATCAAATTTCCTTATGTTCTGTGAATAATTTGCTAGAAATAATTGCTGGGGCAAAATGTAAATATAGTAGTTTTGGATACAGTATTTAACGCGGGTAAGTATAATTTATGGAACAATCCACTGCATCCTAGGTTTTTATCCACCAGTGGCCCCAGAGACTACCTTTGATTGTGCAATAAATTAGCAAAGTACAGTCAGTTAGGGGAAATGTTGTCTTTTAAGGCTTCAAACAAAACAAAGTCTAAACCAAAACCAAAAGCAAAACTGCTAAGTACTTGTGATCATCACTGCCTTTTGTTTTGCCCATTTGCACTGAATTATTTAGCAACACCTCCTTAACAAAAACGATTTGTGGTCTAATAACAAAGTTACCAATAAATTAGCAAAGTACAGTCAGTTAGGGGAAATGTTGTCTTTTAAGGCTTCAAACAAAACAAAGCTAAACCAAAACCAAAAGCAAAACTACTAAGTAATAATAATAATAGTTTATTAAAAACCCCCGTTACCGGGGAAGTACACAAATACATCGAGATCAAATAATATACATATATGAACAAAAGAGAATACAGTAAGTCAGATTAAATGAAATGCGGACAACACAGTAAATCAATAGCACAGTTGTATCTCCTTAAAATGAGTGCGTACCACTTCAAGTTGCCACGCAGGCAAATACTACACGATGGAACACCTGCTGGTCTCCCGTTCACTCGCACCCCAAGACACGAGTCAACTGGGAGGCCAACAGGTGCAGGTTTTGCAAAATGACACACAGGCAAATTACTACATGGCGGACCACCAGTCGGTCTCCCGCCCACCCGCACCCCAAAAGGCACGAGTCAACAGGAGACCAAGAGGTGCCGTTCACTGCAGTGTTTAACACAATTTTGCGCTAACATGCGTTAAAAATGAGCATGAATGACCATAATTTATGCGCAACGGCAAGGATATATACATTATGGGGGGTTGCCTCCGAGTGGAGCAGGCCGTCCCGGGGACCTACCGCCGAGGGAGGCCACCGGGAAACATGCACGGTGGCCTCCCTCTGCAAGTACTTGTGATCATCACTGCCTTTTGTTTTGCCAATTTGCACTGAATTATTTTGCAACACCTCCTTAACAAAAACGATTTGTCGTCTAATAACAAAGTTACCTTTAATATGTTTACAATTTGTGTTATGGAATGCTCTTTTGATTACAATATTTGCTTGGCAGTTCAGAGCTGGACCTGGCACAAAATGGAATGAAGAACAGATTTTTGCCAGAATTCTCTCAATAAACTTCATTTTTCTTTTATTCACATTTGTAACAATGTAAAAAATGCAAACGTACTGCTACATTACATGTGACCAAGAACACTTCTGTATAAGAAAGGATACCACAGCAATTTATGTGAAAGTTTCAGAAATCTTTAGTAGAATTTATATTTATATATCTGATGAAAGAATACTGTGGCTGTTTTGTGTTTTTTTTGGGGGGGGGAGGGTTAACTGCACTGTAAAATTACGACCAGACTGTGTGATGTAAATCAGCATCACTATGAAAATAAGCACAATAAACCAGTGCTGGTATCAGCAGACAAAATTCTGCAGGTCTTTTTCGATGTTATTTTTACACAAGTACAAAGATACAAATACGTGCGTCATATATTTGCCAGGATGTTGTTTGGACAGCAAAACGAATGAGACACATTCTGGGAAAACTATAGGTTTGGTATCACAGATACGGGACACGCGACCCGCTTCACACAAATAACCCGACTCAGATGTGATAAAATCTTACCTCTACCTATATGACGCAATTCTCACCTTATTTTTTCCCATCAAACACATGTTGCAGACTTCACAGAAGACACACGTTTGGCCCCACTTTGCTGACGTCAATTTTGCACCGGTGACCCGTGGTAGGCTATTTCAGGGGTCTGTTCTTTGAAAGACCTCACCCATGCCCAATTCAAAGAACGTAAGCCCCTAGTCTCTAATTTGAGGCTACAATGGACAAGTCGCATTAAAGACCCCATAAAAGCTGCTTTAATGCGTAATCGGTCATAACATTATTGAACGGAGTCTTACAAACAGCTTTCCACGGCACACCCTGGCTGCTGAGCGCCCAGGGTGAAAGGGAAAGCTGTTAAGCATTGGCATGTAATCGTGGAGAGTCTTCCTTTAATTTTCACTGAAAATATTTTGAGAAATTAGGTGTTAGTGAAATGGACGAAACAGAGGTCCTTTAAAAATTACCAGTCACTGCAGACTGGTGGGAACGCAAAATGTTA
Organism: Hermodice carunculata; assembly: GCA_964020975.1. Lineage (NCBI taxonomy): Eukaryota > Metazoa > Annelida > Polychaeta > Eunicida > Amphinomidae > Hermodice > Hermodice carunculata. The sequence continues at coordinate 4,415,419 of OZ026620.1, forward strand.
ATACTACGGTCTGTTCACTCCGGTTGGCAAGGCCATTGACTATGCAATCACAGGGCAAATGTTATAATATGTTTTAACATTACAGACTGACTGCAGTCTGTGATGTGCCGAGCGTTAAATGCAACTGTGCAAAGGGGTTTTTTTAATTAATTTATTTAATTAGGCGACCGCGGCACGCACCAGACTCTTAGGCTGTTGAACCAGTCTCTGAAAACCTGACTGGAAAATGAAAGTGTAGGCCTACATTAACTTAACTGCTTATCACTGCTGTACAGTCCATGATTGCGAAAACGTACTGGACAGTACGTTATCAGTAAGTAGATGTATATATGCAAGATAAGAAGGAGTGTCTCTATTATCATGTCAACACCGTAACACAATTGGGCAATATCATTATAAATTAGGAATCGGAACAATTTTCATTTTATTGCACACTTTTGTAAAATTGTGTCCGTACATTAACATAAACCCTGAATTACCCCGTTTCCAGATGAAGGCTTCTAACACCCAAACATTTGGCAATCACTCACGATTATTCAGCAAGACGGTCATTTCTTTCCTTATTTGCTCATTATTTCGGGACTATTTAGCAAATGAAAAACCACAAGTGTACTGTGCATCATAATATGATCCACTACTAGCAAATACACTCCTTTGGATATATAATAAAAACAAAAAAATGAAAAACAAAATATTCCAAAAACTTAAATGACTTTCATGAAAACAAGGGTCTTATTAACTAGCAAAGTATCTGTGAGTAAACATAATACCATTTCATATAATTTATGACACCGGCTTGTCCAGATTTACATTACATACATACTCATTTCTTGTTTCAAACTTGCATTCAGCCTTTACTTTCCTAGTTGGAAACATGAATTTCAGTGTATCCATATGAAGAAATATCTATTTAGAACAAAATAGGCAATACCTAAGTTACGGTGTTGACGTATCCATGACGCTTGACCGAATGCAATCCGACTGTGCATCTGACAGAACAGAGTTTTGGTAGGATGCCTTATATATCGAATTAGCATTAGATTGAATGGGAATTTAATCGAATATTGGTCGGATTTTCACCAAATTAATACCTGCCAGGTTTAGTAGCCAAGCATCTTTCTGAGGGATTAAAAATGGTTTTTATATTTCTATGACGGCCCCCAGAAGACAGGCCTGCAGCTTCTGTAGAAGACTTTTCAGTATGTATTTAATCTTTTCACATTTCTATTTCATTCAGTATTTTCACTTACTTTAACATTTCTCAATTGAAATTTATCTTTCATTTTTATTTAACACTTGTCCCTTTTAATGGCTTGATATTATCCATATATCTATTCATATTTATTTTATTTCACTCAGTATTTTTTTTTTTTTTTTTTTTAAACATTTTACAATTCAAAACGATAGTTCAATTGAAATTGACAGTTCGATTCAAATCGGCAGTTCATTTTATTCCATTCTTCTTCTCTTTTATATCCAGGTTTGAGATTGTGAATCTCAATGCCCGTGAGGTATGCAGTCATATCTTTTTCATGGTACATCTGCACAAGTTTGATGAAACTCTTGTTTGTTTGCTGTGCCTAAAAGAAACGGCATAATAATATTATTGTAAATGTTGTTGTGTGTCATTCCTTCTTTTTCTATTCAATTGGTTTGTCACTAAAGCAAATCACCTTGGATCACTGTCAGGTTGGATCATCCCCTGCCACCAGTTTCTGTGCCTCTCTGGATGTCCGCAGTTGTTTCTCAAGCAATCTCTCAAAAAATCGTGGATATTCGGATGTGCCTCATTTACCTACATTTGATTATTACAGTCAACAAAATAATGAGGCGAAGTAATACAATACAATTAATACAAAATGAATCGAACAATTCCAGGGCATTCGCAACAAGGAAAAATAAACGAGAGGGCTGTGTGAACAGCCCATGCTCAGCTGACCTAGACATTCACCACACTTGTAGCTCTATGAACTTGGAATAGGATAAAGGTGACCCATGTACGGAGTAAGTCTGAGCTTTGTGGAAGAACACCAACATGTGCAACATCAAAGTCCTAGTTCAAGTAGTTCTCAAGTTATAGAGACCAGTAAAATTCATGTATGTTGCACTGTGATACCAGAAATGAGGTCAAGGTCACTCATATTCTGTCTAAACGTGACCTTATTTCATGTCAGTTGTCCTGTGACCTTGAAATGAGGTCAAAGTCCAAAAATCACTGGAGCATGACCACTTGCACAAAATCGGTAGACACTTATCAAAGGTACATCCCCACCAAGTTTGACACAAATCTGGCTAAAATTAAAAGTTAAGACCATTACAAGGAACTCCCATGTTAAACTTTCCTATGACCACTTGCACAAAATAGGTAGACACTTATCAAAAGTATATCCTCACCAAATTTGACAAAAATCTGGCCAAAAGTATTTAAGCTAAGACGATTACAAGAGATTCCCATGTTAAACCTTCTAATTGAAACCTTTTTTCAAGATTTTCCACAAAAATAAAAAAACTAGAGGGCTGTGTTCAGCTGACCTAAGCTTGTCCCACAAAATCAAGACTGCAACTGAATAGACCTGTATTGAGCTTTAGCTGAGTGCATATGACATTTGGAAGTATTTCTAAGATGGCCGACTGAGCCTCTTAAAAGCGCAGCCTGACTAGCAAGTCAGCGGATCTAGAAATTGCTGTGCCACCTGAACAAATTAAGAACTACAAGACCGTAGGAGTATTCCTGTGATATCAAAGCAATTGGGTGAGCGTTTTCAGAGATTTTTTCAAATCCTCCCCCCACCCCCCCCCCCCACCCCCCAAAAAAACAAACAAACAAAAACTATAAAACATCCAAAATTCACTGGAACATGACCATTCAAACAAACTTGGCAGAGACCCATCCCAGGTATATTGCCACCAAGTTTGAAGTCAATCTGGTTAACACTTTCGGAGCCCAAAATGTGAATTTGCAGTAGAATGTATTTTGACTCAAATAGTAACCAATAGGAAAGGAGCATTTACCGATAGGTACCCAAATTGAAAAAAATCATTAAAACTCTGGAATCCACAGCAGTGCCACCTAATGACCAATTTTGTTTGACCCTTTCACGAGGAACATATCCACCAAGTTTCAGCTTAATCTGACGGTTCTGGAGATGTCAAAAATAGCAAAACAACAAAACAAAACAAAACAAAACAAAACAAAACAAAACAAAAAAAAAACAAAACTAAAAATTAGACAAAAAAAATGCAGCGCCACCTGGTGAACAAATTAAGAACTAGGAGTCCCTAGGGGTTTTCCTGTGTGATATCAAAGTAATTGGTAGAGTGTTTTTATATACACCTGGGTCTTAAGCCTCCTGTGCCATCCTTCCAACGATTGTTTGTGTCTGGCTGACCTTGCAATCCACTTGCACATATTATCCACACGATAGGTGGAAATCTGGTTTCCTTGACCTCTTTCATGAATGATGACTCACCCCCTGATATACTTTGACTTGTCAGTCACTTTCCTAACATAAATCTCCCCAAAGTATTCCACTATGGGCACTCCTTCATCTGGCATCTCACTTTTTATATGGTAAGAATCAACATAAACAAAAACACAATTTAATCAAGTCTTTAAAAAAATGGCAGGGACTTGGTCCTTGTTCTAACTGATGTATGCACCAAGCTTACTGTTGCAGTTCCTACCACAGACCGGTTGGCTAGGACAGTGGCTAGGACAGTGGCTAGGACAGTGGCTAAAGTCTTGCTTTATGAGTGGTTCTTCAGGCATGGCACTCCTCATCCATTACATAGTGAAAAAGGAAAAAACTTAAAAGTAAGGTTGTTTAAGAATTTTGTAAGATGGATGGCATAACCAAATCTCACAAAACCCAAAGATTCAACCAGGCCATGCAAAACCTGCTTAGGGCTGTACCTGAGGATCACAAGAAACATTGGCCACAGTTCCTTCCTTTGTTGCTGTTAAATTACAATGCCACTCCAAACTCCATCACAATTATTCACCATGCTTTTTTTGTTCGGCAGAGAACCAGGGATCCTTGAAGATACGGTGTCAGCATTCACATTGGAGAGCAAACCAGGGAGGACTACTGAGGATTGGTTGTGCCTCTACCAGAAGAAAGTGAACCCTGCCTTTAACTCATTCCACCCTGATAGAAGACTGAGTCAACAGCTTTCCTTGGCGCGCTCTGGGCGCAATGCGCCCAGAGCGCGCCAAGGAAAGCTGTTGACCATGGGCATATAATTTGGAATGATCTTCCATGCAAGTTTCATCCAAAATATTGAAAAATAATCCCTAAATTAGTAAAATACAATTAGCAGACGACATTTAGATATTAGCGGGAAAAAGCGTCATCAGGGTGGAATGAGTTAAACACACTGGACAGCTTCAGGACAATTACATATTAATAGAAATAGAAGTTCCGCTTGAAGTGATTTTAAAACTAAATATCCAAACCAGGCAAGTATCGGAGGCACGCCATTTTCTGTTACTATTATGGGTTGAATGATGGTCATTTGATGCCAGGTTGTACAAATGGGCCTAATGCTGATCTTGTTCAGAGATGCCTTTCGGAGCGAAAAACTCACAACGACCCAAGTAATATTGTAACCCAAAATGTAGTCCTTAATTTATATGATTATGGGCCTCTAAAGACGTAAAAATATGGGGAATATCGGAGGCCTCATCTAAGTGTTTCATACAGTCCCTCTTATCAAGAGGATGGATAATGTGAAAATGCGTCCAGTAGGGCTCCTATCTAACCATGTTGAAGTGATACCTGCAAGGCAATGAAAAGGTACAATTGATTGTGGTCCTTCAGGCAAAAATTGCAACATAAGGATCGAGCCATATAACTTGAAAGGCATCTGGGTCACTGATGCTACAGTTTCGCAGATAAAGAAACAGGAAACCCTAGCAATAAGTCTTAGAGTTCACAATGTTTCAGGCTCTTCCATCTTTTTTTTTAATCATATACTTGCAAAGTTGCACTTGATGTTAATGGATGTGACAAGGAAAGAGTTGAAAATTTGCTAATTGATGGGGTAGCGGAACCAACTTGTGAGACACAGGCAAAGGTCAATGGGAAAATTGGTTGGGCCTTATTAGATAGTGGATCACGAGTCACTACTTTGGGCCAGACATTTTACCAAATCATTTACCTCAGGATGTACCCCTTGAAAAACTGGAAATAAGTAATTTCAAAGTTGAAGGGGCAGGTGGTCAACTTGTTCAGTATGTTGGATTTGTAAAGACAAACTCATTATACCCTGATATGATATCCGAGTCAACAGCTTTTCTTGACGTGCTCTGGGCACAATGCGCCCAGAGCGCACCAAGGAAAGCTGTTGACCATGGGCATATAATTTGGAATGATCTTCCATGCAAGTTTCATCCAAAATTTTGAAAAATAATCCGTTAATTAGCAAAATAGAATTAGCAGACGACATTTAGAAATTAGTGGGAAAAAGCATCATTAGGGTGGAATGAGTTAATATGAATTTTTTTGAAAGATGTGGTGTGCATAGATAGTGAAGTAGAGACCATTGCTTTGGTATTTCCAGATACTAGTTTTTCCAAAAGGACACCCCTCATAGTTGGAACAAACACATTTCCAGTACAGTTGCACAGGAAGAATGGCAAGATACCACTGTCACAACTTCCAGTATGCTGGGAGGTTGCACATGCATATAGCAACCTGTACAGTTACCAAAATGGGAAACTTGGCAAAATTAAAATTCTAGGTCAGAAACCTGTCAACGTTAGACCTGGAGAATTGTATATTTTCAAGGTTTATGTAAATGTTCTTTTTTAACTCAAGATGTTGCATTGATGCAGGGTATTCAGAGCCAAATTTACCTAAAGGGCTAAAAATTATAAATACACTTGTACCAACCATAGATCACTTACCATGGGGTAAAGTGATGGTTCAGAATGGAACCAATCAGGAAATTTAAGTAAATCCTCGCAGGATTAGTGTAGAGCTGTATCTCATAGTTTGCGAAACACCAATTGATTATGTTGAGTCAAACATTATCACCTTCTTTCAAGGAGATGAAAGCAATGAACAATGCAAAGACAAAAGCACCTGCATGGCAAGTGTTATAGGGAAACAAGTCCAAAAGTTGAAGGAAAACCCTGTGAAATGTGATATTAATGATGAATTTTCCCAAGGGTGGAGGGAATGAATTACCAAGCATTTAAACGAGTTTAGTGATGTTTTTTCACAACATGAATTTGATAAGAGGACAACAACAGAAATGGAAAAAGAGATCAAACCTGCTTCCTGGCCCACCCCATTAGAGATCATTGCTGGCCAATTGCACCAAGAGATTTTGTGGATAACGGGCATTATATTTAGGTGCTTTTGGATGCCAAAGCTATTAAACCATCACATATTCCATATACAGGTAGTTTGGCTTTATGTCACAAAAAGAATGGAAAATTGAAGCTTTGTACAGAATACTGATGCATAAATGCCAGAACCATTTGTGACTGCTATCCCATTAAAAAAATAGAAGATATGTTTGCTTCTTTACAGGGTTGGAAGTATTATATAACCATGAATATCAAACACGGGTTCCCTTAATTTGCCAACCGAAGAGTCTTCAAACGAAAAATTGCTTTCATTTGCCCTTTTACTTTTTAGAGGCTAATGGACAAATGTGTTGGGGACATGAATATGAGGGAGGTCCTTGTGTTCACTCATGATCTTATAATACATGGGAAAGCATTAGAAGAAGAACAACAGAGACTCATAATAAAAGACTTTGGGGAGATTATGTGCATTTGGATTGAAAGTAGATCATAAAAATAATGTTTTCCACACCTTCAATGAAGCACCTAGGGTACAGTTTCATCTGAAGGTGTTAAGCCAATTGCAGATAAAACATCTACACTTCCACCCTTGCAAATACCTGAAACAATAAACAATGTGACGAGTTTCTTAAGTTATGCAGGTTATTACAGATGGTTTGCCAAAGACTATTCCAAAATTGTGAAACCCCTAAATGACCTGACAGCAGCCTATGTGCCTTTAAACTCATTGTTTATAGCAGTAGGGGGCTCACTAAGGGTGAGCAGAATTACCCTGCTCACAAGAAGGAATTTCTGGCATTGACATGGGCAGTAACAAAGAAATTCTATTGTTATTTCTACGGAGATAAATTTACAGCGATAACACACAATATCCCTGTCATGAATGCTCTTAGCTCAGCTAAACTAGGTGCAATAGGACACAGATGGTTGGCTGCTTTGTCAGCATATGACTCCACCAGGGTGCAAAGCACATAGATGCTGATTTTTTGTCTTGCAGTCCTTATGAATATTCAGAAACTGAAGATGAATATAAGAGATATATTAAAGAAATAGAATGGCTAGAGAAGCAGACTTATGGTCCATATGATAAAAACATCTGAAACTTCTCTTCCACTGGATGTGGAAAGAAGGAAATTCATGCTATTAAGCAGTCTCATGGAGTAAAATTGATGGGGATGGAGTCATTGCAAAACTCCTTGTGCAGCAATATGGTATGCAAATCTATGGACTCATTCAAAAGCTGAAGAACATATGTTCCCTGGGTAGCAGCTTTATCGTTTCATGAATAAGCAGTACCAGACTCTGTGGCACTGCCTATTGTACTGCCAGGTCAGCCTTCTTAGCCATCAGCGTCAAAAGAAGATTGGATAATTTTGCAACAGGCAGATGAGGGCATTCAAAAATTTTAAAATGTAAGGAAAATACACATAAACCAGGGAGCAAGATATTGCACAGGGCAGTGCAAATCTGAAAATATATGCCAGAGAATTCTCAAAACTAGAACTACATGAGCTACATGATGGTATTCTATATACAGATGTAGACTGGCTGCTGATAAACGTTTGCAAGGGCTTCAACTTGTAGTACCAATAGGTCATAGGACTATGGTCATTGAGGGTATTCAGGATGATGTGGCACATACAGGGAGTCAAACAGTAGTACAGTTGGCACAGTAGATATTTTTCTTGCCATATATGGCTGAAGATACAGAAAAGAAATGTTAAGGGTGTGAAATATGCATTCGAAGAAAAGCACAGCTCAAAAAGGGATCCATGGAATCCATTTTGTCTACAGCTGCATTACAGTTCACATGTATAGATTATCTGAGCTTGCAGCCAGATAGATCTTGAACTTCTAACATCTCTGTAATCACAGATCATTTTACGACATACCCCACTGCAGTTCCAACAATGAATCAGACAGCAAGGACTGTAGCAGAAGCATTATGGGAAGACCTAATATCTCATTACTCTTGGCCAGCAAGGTTACACGTTGACCAGGGCCAGGACTTAAGATTCTAACGATATTGAATACCACCCGCCAATTGGCAAGAGTGATCATGTTGTGGTGTCTTTTGATTTTAACTGTTACACATCACTTGATGAAAATGCAGAAAGGTTAGTTTATCAGTATCAAAAAGGAAATTACGATGCTATGAGGTCTGAGCTACAAACTGACTGGAAAAGCCTGCTTAGTGATCAGAATGTTGAAAATAGTTGGGAGATATTTTCAAGGAGGTTGAAAACAACCATGAATAAGTATATACCTAAAAGAAAAGTAACTGTGAATAAGAAGTTCAGATTGCCCTGGGCAAATACCCAAACTAACAAGAAACTTCACAGAAAACAAAAAGCTTGGAAGCAGTATACACAAAACAAGACAGAAGAAAACTACAAGAAATATACAAAAGCTAGAAATCAAGCCAGATGGGCAACACGAAAGGCTTCAAAGCAGCATGAGAAGCGAATAGCTCAAAATATTAAAGGCAATCCAAAGTTATTTTGGAAGTATGTTAAATCAAAATGTAAAGTACGTGAAAGTATACCAGATTTAGAGGATGATGCAGGCCAAACCTCCTGCACTGATAAAGAAAAGGCTGAATCTCTAAACAACTTTTTCAAGAGTGTTTTTACTGAGGAGAGAACTGAAGATAAGCCTGAACCAGTGCAACGAGAATATATTCAAGAGCTAAACAACATAGAAATTGACTCGGATGATGTCTATCTTAAATTAATTGATATGAATGTCAACAAATCAATGGGACCAGAAGGTATTCATTCTAGAGTTCTTAAGGAGATGGCTGATGTTTTAAAATTGCCACTTCAGATAATTTTTCAGAAATCGCTAGATGAAGGGAAAGTACCAAATGAGTGGAAACTTGGCCACGTCACTCCTATATTCAAGAAAGGATCAAAGAAACTTCCAAGCAACTACAGACCAGTTACCTTGACATCTATTGTTTGCAAAATACTGGAGCAAATCATAAGACAAAAAATAATAAATCATATGAATGTAAATAACTTTTTTACGAAATACCAACATGGTTTTTCAAAAGGAAGGTCAAAGAAAACACAATTGCTGGCATGTCTAGACTTGTGGTTGAAATGGATTGATCAAGGTCAGCCTATTGATGTAGTGTATTTAGACTTCAAAAAGGCATTTGACTCAGTTCCACTAATGAGACTGTTGTGTAAAATCAAAAGCTATGGTATCACCGGAAAAGTCTTTGATTGGATATCCTCCTTTCTAATTGGCAGAAAGCAAAGTGTATGTGTAAACGGTGTCATGTCATCATGGACTGAGGTCACAAGCGGTGTGCCACAGGGCAGTGTCATGGGACCAGTACTTTTTACTATATATGTTAACGATATGCCAGAAGTTTTGAAAACTATGTTAATGATGTTTGCTGATGACGTCAAATTGTTTAAAGCAATCAATTCAGTCACAGACTGTGGTGAAATTCAGAATGACCTTCAGAGCCTTCAAGCATGAGCATACAAATGGCAACTAGAATTTCAACTCAGTAAATGTTCAGTTCTTCGAATAGGATCTGGCCACCCTGAATATGATTATAAAATGTCAAATGCAATGAATGAGGAAGTTGATTTAGCAGTAACTACAACTGACAAAGACTTGGGTCTATTAGTAGACAATGAACTGAGTTTTGACGAACATATACAATCAATGGCCAAAAAAGCAAACCAAATAACTGGACTAATATGGAGATCTTTTGACAATATTGATATTAAGACATTTAACCTGCTTTACAAGTCATTGGTAAGACCTCACCTAGAATATGCCTCAAGTGTATGGTCTCCTCGAATCTGGCGGCTGGCAGATTTATTAGAATCTGTACAAAGAAGAGCTACTAAGAGAGTACCTGAGCTCAAAGATCTCGAGTATGAGGATAGGTTGAGGAAATTGAAATTACCAACGTTAGTTTACAGAAGATTAAGGGGTGACTTGATAAATGTATTTAAGTATTTACATAATATTTATGAGGTAGACTCTTGCCTACCACAAATTATTGGACATGACAGAACTAGAGGCCACCACCTGAGACTACAAAAGATCGCAGCTGTCAACAACAGAAGACCGTTTTTCTTCGGTATCAGAGTTATTCCATGGTGGAATGCATTACCGGACACTGTTGTGAATGCACCAGATATAGAACATTTTAAGATCAGAGTTGATAAACATTTTAAGGATCATCCTGTTATTTATAATTATCGTGCTCTAGATCATCCACTAAGACCAACAATGACAGTAACATAGACTAATGAGCAGCTTAATTTGGAAATTGTATTTTCCTACCAAGCCGTATTTACTTTACTTTACTTTACTTTACTTTACTTTAAAGTGATAATGGAACTATGTAGATTGGGTGGTGTTAGGAAGAGCAGGATCAGTCCATATCATCCTCAGGGAAAGCCTGCTGAAAGTTTTAACTGGACTTTACAAAATGTGCTGGGGATATTAAAGAATAGCCAAAAACAAGACTGGCATAAGTATGTTAAGCCTTTGGCACATGCCTACAATTGCCCTGTAAATGACTCCACAAGGTTTTTATCTTATTGTCTGATGTTTGGTAGACATCCACATCTTCCCATAGACATCATGTTTGGCACTGACCCTGATCAACCTTAAAATAAAGATCCAGTTCAAAACATCCTTAAAACAGGGACTACAAATAAAGTACGATATAACAAAAGTGCTTATGCTGCTGTCTTAGAAGTTGGAGATAGAGTACTGGTCAGGAACTTTCTAGCATCAGCTTGTTCTGGTCACCAGACATATGTGGACACGTGTGTGGAACAGTTCACTGCTTCAATGCCACAATGATAACAGTGTCCACACCATTTGGAAACAGTATCTGCATTATGCTGCTTTCACAGTTAGTGGTGTCTAGAGTGCAAGGTTGGGGAAGAGGGCATCTGTAGCAGGGCTTCCGAAAGGGGCAGCCTTCTGTGCCAAGGCCCCGATGGTCAGGTTAGCTAGGGCCCAGGCACCATTAACTGAGGATGACTGACAGAATTACCAAAACGACCATTTGTTTCATATTCCCTAACCCAACTGCACATTTTAAATGTGCAACCAGACAGCAATGATTTGTCCAGATTCATTGGAAGTCTCCCTGTGCTATTTCCAAAAATGTCCCAGTATGGTTTGGATGTGCTCTTCGTAAGAGTAGAATAATAATAAGTTAGGGCTGCCCCACAGGGTTGGTTGGGATTGGACCCTTCAAAATGCAAAGGGTTTGTGATGCTTGCCGATTCTGTGTTCAAGTCCATAGATCCAGTATTCTTTCCAGGCGGTACTGAGCTGTTTTCTTTCTCAGATATGAGGTTATTTTTGACATTTCTTTTGTTATAAAATTCGGGTGGACACTATGCTACTCTGTGTAGGCCTCAATGACTATACAATCAATACCAGGCCAGAGACCACTATACTGAGAAAAAAGACATTCAAAATGCTGTGAGTTTGGCTGAGGACCAAGTCAGCAAAGTTATCGTTTGCATTATGCCGGACAGTACGTGCCAAAAAGGCAAGTCTCTTCACTTTCCATATGAAGAGATCTAGAAGCCTAGAGCGCTCCTCAATAAAAAAAAATCATGATGATGGCCTGTGATCAGGTGATGGTACTGGACTTGGACAATATATTTGAGGGACACCGTGGCCTACCAGATGACGTTGGTCCTGGAAAAGTAGACTTAGTGAACAGTTTTCCTCGGGACACTTTGCACACAATGTGCATATGCAGACTGATACCTGCTAGCATAATTGAAGCTCAAATTATCATTGCAGTCAACAGCAATCTGAGATGCAGGCCCTATGCGTGCAGGATATGTATTGGTAGGGTAGACAATTGATTCCAATTCACTTAAGTTGCCCTGCAGTCCTGAAAAGAAGGTGAATGTCACTTGTACATAATCGTATCAAATCACTAACAGAAGACCATCCGCTGCCACAGTATTCAAGCTTTAAGTAAAACTAAAAGTATCAAACAGTTCATAAGTTATAATGCAAATTCGCAATTAATAAATTTGTTCCATGACCTCCAGGCCACCCGAAACGCCAGAAACTTATAAAGGACCATCATCATATGCAATATTGCAATATTGCTCAAATAGTCTTGACTGAGCAACTTTTTAATAGCAGAAAGTAAGATTTATTGGGAGGGCTATCGGTAGGCGTATTTGTCCAATCATCAATCCACCTCCTTATGTCAAGAAGCAAGAGGAGACATACAACATGGAAACATAACCTCTTTACCACCACTATTGGACTCAGGACTACAAGGTTTGCTTATAGGCAGGGTGATAAAAATGTACTGAAACCATTCCCATGCTCTGGTACTTAATAGGCAAGCATTTCTGGCATTTGCAAGAGGCCTTCATATAGGTATTGCCTTTTGGCCAATTGTTTTGCAATAAAGTATGTTTGAACCAAACATTTATAGAAGTATCCCAACACTAGTCATGCCATCATAACTTATTTATTCTTATTTTTATATTTCAAAATCTTGGAGCAGACCCAGTATCACCAAGGAAACTTTTATCTTTAATACAGACCTATTCTAAGAAGAATCTATCCAGTGGTGTTGCGGATTTAAAAAATAAATACACAAATGCACAACTACAAGGCTGTGAGAGCTGGCTTGGCCTTGTAATATGTGGGATTCAGGTTGCCCGCTGTGTGCGCAAAATAAAAACTGGCAAGCCATCATGTATGGTAAGTGCAGCAGGCAACTATTAGTTTGTTGCCTCATCTAGTGAGGTCACATAGATTGACTCAGATTGACTCTGTGTTGACAGCTGTCAACTAAATCTGACTTGTTTCTCCCATTGATAGAGACACCTCTGCCTTTCAGGTACTGTTTAACCCTTCCCCACTACATTGAGCTCCCCCTCAGGTCAGCCGAATCCAGCCTTTTTCCATGCATGAATAGAAATCATTTTTCCTTTCTTTATCAAGTCGTTTATAGGAAAATTCTGACAACCATCTGCTAAAGTAGGCACTTTTGCATCATTTCCTTCTTATTGTGACTAAAAGCAGGATGGATCACTTGTTCACTGAAATTACTGAGTGTGCAAAGACCATCAATCAACATTATGCTGTTTACAATGCATATCCAGCACATTCTACTGGACTCTTCAGGCAGCTCATGTCCACCTGTTTTGTTCACAATCCGTCTTTCCCCTTTAGTATAGTTTGTTACAGGTGTTTCTCCTTCAAAATTTAATAATGGGTGGCAAAAATAAATTTGTTGCATCACATTTATCTTGCCCGCTTTGGAAAGTTCTCAGAGAACTGCATCCATGTTTGTAAGTTTCAATATCAGCAGTCATTGGAAATAGAAGTACTTTTTGGTTATCATCGGCAGCCCAAAGTACCATATTTGGATTGATGACGCTGTAACTCAAATGAGTTTTCAAATATGGATACTATCATCAAATTTGACTGATTCATACGGCAGGTAATATCAACCCACATCAAATTTAGCCAATTGGAGGACACTATACAAAAACAGAGCAGACTTTGGGCTTTCCCAAGGTACCATCCATTCCACACATTTGTAAACAAAAATTGCCCTATAGGGAACACAAACTTGTAGAAACTTGCATTTTTTCCTGGGGATTGAGACACTTTCACTTGCCATAAACAACTTTCACTGATTATTTATACTGCATTGACAAATAATCAATATATTTCACTGCAAATAAAATGTCACTACCGAAAATTTGCGAAGTTGAAACAGTCATATTACCCATACATACGGACACCTGTCCCATAATGCTGGAACAAATGACTGTTTTGGGGTGTTCATAGGAGTGGAAAAGGGTTAAGCCACAAAATGTTGTTTTTTTGTTTTTTGTTTTCCAAGTATTATCATCCATTTTGAGCCAGCATGTAATTTCACTTTTGTAAACAGCCTGGCATTCAATACACATTCAAGTTGCCCACATATCCTACCCACAAGGCCATGCATGCTGCACCTTCCCGTGAGGATTTTTACACATGGCACGAAACCTGAATCCCATGTTTTAAAGAATACTGTAGACACAATATGACCTTTGGAAATGATTTAAAATCAAACGTGCAGTCCAAAGCCATTGAAACTAACTTGCCACATTTAAAATTAAGTTATCAAAATAAATGCAATCTCGAGTTGGCCTTATAGAGGGCAACCATGGTGCCTAATTTTACAACAATAACTCAAAGCATCCTTGCATTATTACCCAAAAAGTAAATTAATAAAAGTTGTCCTGAAACCTTTAAAAACTGATCAAGGTTAACGGTATAAACAAAGAACAAGGTGCTGCTATATAAGCAGATTCAGAAACCTGCTTAAAAATGGACACAATGCGTGCATGCTGAACTGTTTGGCTAGTTTTCCCATGCACGCATGCTGAACTGTTTACTGTTTGACTGGTTTTCCCCATCTTTTTGCAACTGCAGAAATCACTGGCTGTTCCTCGTGATCACCTACAAGATAATTTGTTGATACTTTGATTGTTATCTTTCCACATCAATCAACACCTTTCATTTCTTCCTCATTACCTTTGCAACCTTGGTAAAGGCCCACCTGGTGAAAATCCCTGTCAAAAATCAAGGCATTCAACGCAATAGTTTTTGAGACGTCAGTCTAACAAACAGCAGAGGGACGCCAACAGATTATATACACTCTGCAAACTGTTTAGACCATCTGAAGAAGCAGTCAAAAATAGCCTTAACACACAAAAATTTATTTAAGAAAAAAAAAAAAAAAGGAAAAAATTGCAGCGCTACCTGTTGGCCAAAATAAGAACTAGGTGACCCCAGGTGACCCTATATGTAATATCAAAGCATTTGGCCACCTAGTTCTTCAGATGAAAATTTTTTTTTAAAATCAATTAAGAAATTCATAAAAGATAGAATAATTATTGCATCATCATCTCCTTTGCAAACTTGGTAGAAGTCCACCTGGGGAACATCCAAAGCAAAATCAAAACATTCCAAGCACCCCTTTTTTGAGAAGAAGTCAAAAATGTAAATACAAAAGCCATATTTACTATACAGTGGCAACACTTACCACAGTCGCAAAGTCTGATTTCCCACAACTTCGTCAAAAAATAAGATATATCTGCATCATTTTCGCAAACCTTCATTATCTAGTCAAATTTCATTCTAATAAAATTTCAAGCAATTGACTGCTGCCTGCATGGTATAGCCTAGTAAAAATGATCCATAGGCCAGGTATTGTGACATAATAAACACTGACCTGCTAGGCACTCTTATCGCAATACAAACATACAACATTTTGATATCAGTTTCTAATAAAAATGGAATTTGCACAGGAAATATCCCCAATGTGGTCCAAGGGGCCTGTGTCTGTGCCTACGTGTAAATAGACATTTATGTAGTAAATGATTACAAACAAAAGTAAATTTTTTTTAGAGAATAAACCATGATGGGGTACAATTATCAGGAATTTGATGCCCTGGTCGGCCAGGCCCTTGGGCCATCATCCGCTGGCAGTGGTGCCCCGTCATGGTTTATTCTGATTCTAACTTGGTAAATTAGATCCATGAAAATGCAAACAAAATCACTTTGCGGGTAGGCCTAGAGCAGAAACCACGGCACACACTTCGAGCAACATGGAGATATGTGACGTAATCATTTCACCAGTCAAGGACCGTAAGGGTGTTAGGAATGAGTGAACCAAACCAGCAAACAAGGAATACAACTCTACCAAAAAGACACACTTTTACTTTGTATTTTTGTGTCTTTTATTATAACCTTTCAGTACAGTTGCATAAAGTGTAGCAGCCTTTAAGAAATATATCAGCCACTTGCATAGACACAGTGTATCGATATGTCAAATTTTCAAAAACCCTTCACACCCCAAACTTTTGCCTGCAACTGATGATTATCACACATCATAACGAATGTGTACCATTTCCCCGATGCTGACTGTGCCTTCTACAAGCATGCATTTATGCCGGTCAAAATGATTTATCTTCATCAAATTACACAGATCAAGTTAGACATGATCTTTACATTATAGGCCTATAGACACCCAGATGGGTGTATATTTGATAGTTTCACATACCAAGAAAGAGAGGAGTCTGTAGGTTTGTATCGAAGTCAGGACGTTGTAGATTTCAAGTGAAAATTGGTTCATTTGGGGCAAGCCTATATGCACGTGAATTACCGGTACACTGTTTACATCATGGGGCAGATTATCCAAATACCATGGCCCTAGTGACAACAGTGAAACGGGGCCATTATCACTGCTGGCACTGCCATATTAAAATACAATGTCAAGAACAGAGGGGCATTTTCCAGGGCTGGAACACTATTTTGGCATTTGATAATACATGTATTCTGCATGTTAAATGAGAGAAAACAAAAAGTTATATCTTCCCCAAATGAGTGCCTTTGGCAAAATTAGAATGAAAGGAGTCTCCATTTTGGATTTACATTTCATTGTAAATTCAATATCATACATAACATGACAAAGTGTAGAATAGAGAGTCTTCTTGTAGCCTTTCTTCTGTCTTTTTTTTAATTTTTTTTATTCCGGTAAGGTGCAGTGAGAGCGTACTTGCAGGTTTCACATCATGTGCATGATTGGGATGGGGGGGGGGGGGGGGGGGTAGGAATATTGTACACCAGTACACAGTACATATAGTACCTGCTACATGCAGCCAATAACAAGGTAACTTTCTGGCCACATTTTGCTTGGCCACGAGAGAAAACATTTTTGCTACTTTACCTGCAGTGGTGGGTGATTGAGGTATGCAGCCACTTTTTTGTAGCACAAAGGGTGCTCACATACAGCAGGAAACACTGTAAAACCCAAAATTTCCACCACCGTTTAGCAGCACAGATTACTCTTACTGGCACTTCTTAACCCTTTTCCCCTTAAACTGGCCAAAAACGCACTGGTGGTCAAATGTCATCTGCTTCAGCGTTTTCCACTAATTTCAACAGTAATTAAAAACAATTTTGACTGAGAATTGTAGATGAGCCCTATCAAGATCACATGCCCCAGGTCAACTTAGTTCCCAACTCATGCCAAGGAAAGTTGTTGACTCTAGTGTCAATTAAAGGGGGAAAGGGTTAATATAGACTACCAAGACTGATCAATAATGTAGTGCCCCACAGACATCAAACACCTCATATTTAAGCAGTTAAGTTTGCAACGTTGTACCCGGTGAGATTCATCAGCCTGCACCACTCCTGGGACTCGCCGCAAGCCTGGCCCAAAAGGCAAAGCCTTTGAGGTTGAATTGGATGGGCCTGTGTCGCTTTGTCCTTGCAGTGGCCTTATGGGTAATTCTGATGTGACGGGTGGAAAGTGTTGGACTCTACTTGGCCTTGCCATGACATGAAAAAAAAAACACTTGGATTTTAAGAATTAGCAATGGAGATAATAGAATACCACACTGGGCAAGCACTGACAGCGTTTGCAAAAAGTTATATATGTGATGGATTTACAGTGGTTCCCCTCTTATTAGGCCACCCCAAATGCGGCCAAAAAGTGGCCTTTTAAGAGGGGTGGCCGGTCTTGAGGCGCAGAATATAATTGAAATACCATACTTTCTGCACAAGAATGCTGGCCTTTCAAAAGGGGTGGCCTCTGGTGAGAGGGGCTGTATAACAGGGAGACCACTGTACATTTAGTATTTTAAATTCTTGATGTGCTGGACTGAAGGCAGGAACTGAGGAGCCTCAATTTTATTGCATGACGTTGCTAATTTCCAAAATGGAGCACAGCGCTATAGAAATAGACCTCGGGTTGAATCCTGAGCACCGACAATGGCTGCACATGTAAACAAAACATGCTTCCCTTTTGTGGAAAGACTTTAGATGTAGTAAAAACCACCAATGTTGTTTGCATTAATTACTTATCATTACTTGACATAGTCAATAATTGGTGTCTTTACTTGACTACTGACTTGCAAAATTATCACAAAAGGCACGTGTCTGATTTTTACGATAACAAGAAATAGGACCTACTTACCAGCTGTTTTTAGGTGTCTTTTGTTATTATGGTGTGTACTCTTCACATTATATACCTTTCAGTATGCAAGCACCCCAGTGAAGCTGTTTTTCTGTATTTTTGGATAGACAAACACCAGTCAAGTTGTCCACATCCATGGCACTGCATCATGCAATGCCATGGATGCAGTGTAGGACTTCTGCAGGTCTTATGCGGGGCGGGGGGGGGGGGGGGAGTTATGTGTCACTACAAGGCCTACTACTGCTCCCAACATGTTCATGTTCCTGTCCATTATCATTGCCTATTTTCTTTTGCTGGGATAAGCCTACTTCTGATTCCCATACAGTTGGGCTTGCATAATGTGCAGTTTCACTGCCAGTACCTTCAGCTGGTGTCCCAAATTTTTCATTGGCTAACAGATCATTTAACAACACAGGGCCACCAGGCATCACCATTAATATCTATTTGTTATTACTGTACTGTTGTAAAGCAACATCAAAAATTTTAATATTAAACTTTCAAAATTATTTTACATATTTTTTACCATTTATTTGATGTTTTACCATGAAGAATACACATAAACATAATGGAATCAAACTGAAATTTGCACCAATACAGACCACCCTGCAAACATGCTATATATCTGTACAAACCCCAGACTATGCACATGTACTCAGAAAAAGGTTTTAACCCTTAAAGTGCTAATCATGGCTATAGTTTTCTCATTACCGTTAAAAATATAATGGTTCAAAGATTCAAATTCCTCATGAAGACACCTTTCATTCAAATACCAGCAAACCTAGTCTAAAGCAAAAAGTAGTCTTAGTCAACAGCTCTCCTCGTGAAACTTTGCATGCTTTGCCAAGCTTTTAGCTTAGTCTTAAATCGGCACTTTAAGGGTTAACACGGACCACCTACAAGAGTAACAACTGTTTTGTCACCCACTGTTTGCTTACTTTCCAGCCTCACATGTTGAAAATTCCAATCTGTACACATCAAATTTCAAACAAGTTTTCCGTAAAGACATGGATGATATATGACAGCTAGTACAGTCACCACAGCCAGACTGGTTATCCCCGCTTTGCATAAACATGGGGTTTGTGACCTACAAAATAAGGTCAAAATCTACCAAAATGTAATCAGGTCAAGAAATTGTGTCAAGGTGCAATACCATATCCATATGTGTGAGGTAAGCTTCAGTGATCAATCAAAGGACCTGCAAACTTTGCCAAATTTGAATAAAATGTAGATCACACAATTGGCCAAGCACTTCAAAATTTATACATGTGAGGCAGTAAGTTTTATTGAAAAACTCTCTTTTAACATTTTGCACAAGATGAATCATAATTATTTTGGTTTCCCGGGTCAATTTTGTTGCACTTTTCTTTGGACACAGTACATCTCTTTGTAAAATACCCCCGCCCTTGCAGGACTTCAGGCAGAACCACTAAGGCCTGACTTGTGTATTTGGTGATTATTTACCTACCAAAGGCTCTGTTCCGTGAAACTGAGACAAGTTGAGTGTGATGTGGCCTGTGAACCAGCAAATGTTTTTCTCACATGATTGCACTATGGATGGACAGTCAGAGAAACCAAACCCAGTATACCCCCCATTTTTTTTAATTTTATTTTTTTGGGGGGGGGGGGGGGGCAGTAAGATGCTTAAATAACTCTTTGAGTCCATACAACAATTTGTCTTCAAACTTTAATCTGTGTTGATAAGTTTCTTACTTCAGCGGAGCCTGGCTTGAAAAACCTCATTCTGACAAAAAGGTGGTCTCTCAAGATGACACCCTCTGTAGAACATGTCCATCACATTTTACACCCATTTACTGTACGATAGGCTTCTGCTATTGGCTGTGCCAGCTTCACATGTTGTCATGATGCTCTAATCACATGCACCTCATTCAATGACAAATGAATGTTTTTATTTCCTTAATATCAAGTGTCTCTATATTTATGCATTTTTTTTCAGTGATACATGTTACCACCTCCACATACAATCACATTTACATGTGTATCCTCTCACATATTTTCTTCCAGGCAGCTAATCTGGAAAATATTTACAAACACTAGGATTGTCAGGGAGTAAAAGGTAAAACAAGTTTCACAAGATTTTAACTTGAACATCCATACCCCCCCCCCCCCCCCCCCCGCACGTTAATTGTTATCTGCTTAAAACTCTCTTAATTCAATCTTTTTGTTGGTGGAAAATATTTTTGATGTCACTTGACCCTTTCCGCTTGCAGTGAGATGTAGTGAACAGCTTTCACAGGTGGCCTTAGGAAACACCAATCACACATTCAGGAAAGCTGCTGACCTACTCAGAGGCTCCCAATAGAGCTGGGGCAATGTAGGGAGATTTCCCTTCAGAGATTAATTGAAATCGGGAGACTTTTTTGGGGGGCGGGATACGGGGAGCAAGCGCCGAAGGCATGAAGCATACTTTGGGGGTTCTGTGAGTGTGCTCCATTGGAAAATGTTTGAAATGTATGCTCTTTTGGTGCTCTCTGGGCCATTTCAGGCCTTACACGTGAACATTTTCCCTTCCACAAATCATTACAACTATCCTGTATTTGCATGAAAATGGTGTTTATTTTCTAACAGCATCTTTTCACTTGTGAGTTTTGTTTGGATTTTTTAAAATCTAAAAATCAGATATTTGTTTTAAAAATTGAGAGATCAGGAGAATTTGTTAAAAAAGTGGTAAAAATCGGAAGATTGTAAAAATCAGAAGATCTCGCGATAAATTGGGAGACTTGGAGCCTCTTCCCAAATAGGTCTGACCAATGCTACAACTCGTATTCCATATCCACACACTAAACTGAATTGAGTCTAGAAAGCTGTTGACCGGGTGGATAATGTCCTTATAGGTTTAACCTCTGCGATAATTCTCATTCAAAACATTTTTCATAAACAGGCAAATGAGTTCAAACACAGAGGTGTATCTGGCTGCCTGTGGCTGCCTCGGGCCAGTTTTAACACTTTCCCAGCAAGACTAACACCCAGTAAAATACTTCTCCTTGGTGCAGGGTGGGTCCAATGGGCCCAACTTGTAGTGTGGAAAAGCTGCTGACCAGAGCCAGACCATAATAATAATAATAGACAACTTTCTGTATGCCCTGGTACATGTCAGAGTCCACCAGATGGCGTGCCTGAGGCTAGTGAAGCCTCCTCCATATACACACCAGGTTGTTGGATGTACAGGCCACAAGGAATTTTTGGTCTTGGCTTACACTGGTGAAGTTGATCATTGGGCCCTGAAAGAGTAACATTAGGACATTTTATAACACAATATTTCAAGGAAAAAGTGTTGTAAGTAACCTGCGGTGTATATACATGTTGTTTTGTGATATTAAAATTTGCATATAATTACATTACAAAAACTGTTGTGAATTAGAGTGCCACTTATTATAAACATGAGACTCTAAACTGCGTGTTGTATCAGTTTACAATACAGTTTAAATGTACACACAGGATATCCTTTCTTTGACCTATAATGTTGTTCACAACTCAGCCTGCATTTTTAGTTCAAGTTGAGGCTCCTGACCTCTCAAAACACCTGGTACCCAGCTTGCCATACACACCTCACTGTCGACCAAGTCCACCATCTCCTCTTCCTTGGCCCCCTTGCTATGAATATCACAGTCTGGCCAGGGCAGAATCTGCAAACAAACAAAATATTTGTTGTAGCAAATACACCAGCAAAATCTGATCAAAAAAGAATCTATGGACAAAGTGGAGCCACTTCAATGCAAAGTATTGACTAAGAGGTCCATCTTTGCACATACATGAAATTTTTATGACCTTAAAAATCAGACCAAGGTCACTAAAATGTCTTCATCTGAAGAAACAATGTCAAGCTACATATGAGGGAAATGGGCGTTTCATGTGACCATTAAGTCGTCAGATATTGCATTAATAAATGATGGATGGATGGGAACACCACACAGAGTGACAGCACACAGCTAGAATTTGTCCCTCTGTCCCTCCCCCCTCCTCTTGTGATGAACCTTTAAAAACATATCCATGACTGCAAATGCTTTTTGAAAATCCAATAACAGCAGAATCCTCTAATGAAGAATGCATCACTTTCTATAAATACTGTTACAGTGCTTGCTAGGAAAGACAAGTCTTTACTGCCAGACACATAGGGTCTTAACTCATTCCACCCTGATAGAAGACTGAGTCAACAGCTTTCCTTGGCCCGCTCTGGGCGCATTGCGCCCAGAGCGCGCCAAGGAAAGCTGTTGACCATGAGCATATAATTTGGAATGATCTTCCATGCAAGTTTCATCCAAAATATTGAAAAATAATCCCTAAATTAGTAAAATACAATTAGCAGACGACATTTAGATATTAGCGGGGGAAAAGCGTCATCAGGGTGGAATGAGTTAAGATACAGATAAGTTAACATGCAATAGTCCATTGTACAGTCAACTATGGTTTAAGTACAAAAAAAAAAAAGACAGTTTTAACTACATGTATTTGGACTCCTTATATTGTATGTGTATCGTATTACTCTATCTTACTGTGGACTGTTGTCTGAAATAAACAATATTTATTTGTTATTCATTACATTTTATATTCCAAAGGTTGGTCTTTAGCAAAAGTGCTTTCTATCAAGTGAGAGGTAGTCTTTACAGAAGGTGCCCCTATAAAACACATGTGGCTACAACAAATCTTCTAAAAAGAAGCTGATAATGTGCTAATGCTGGGTACATCCCTAACCCACATGCCTGAAATGGGAAGCTGCCACATGTGGTCTAGCCTGTGTACAGCTTGTCTGCTGTACATACATAGTCTAGCCTGTGTAAAACCTGTCTGTTGTACATACATGGTCTAGCCTGTGTAAAACCTGTCTGTTGTACATACATAGTCTAGCCTGTGTAAAACCTGTCTGCTGAACATACATGGTCTAGCCTGTGTAAAACCTGTCTGTTGTACATACATGGTCTAGCCTGTGTAAAACCTGTCTGTTGTACATACATAGTCTAGCCTGTGTAAAACCTGTCTGCTGAACATACATGGTCTAGCCTGTGTAAAACCTGTCTGTTGTACACACATGGTCTAGCCTGTGTAAAACCTGTCTGTTGTACATATTCTTTCCAGGTAACTGCCTTTCAGGTCTCTGACCTTTCTACATGTTTCCATGAAAATGCAATTTTGACTTACTGTCATCTACATTTATCTATTCAGGCCCACTCTCGGACAGGATTCACAAAAAAATCTGTTTGCACTTTTCACAATTTGGACATACATGTAGACACACGTTTTTTCTTTTTCTTTTTTCATCAAGGTGATTTGAATTCAGCTGACTTGGCTAAAGCAGCCACCAGGATGTGGTACAAGAGACCCCTTCATGGAGATGAACTTACAGTTACAGGTTTGACATCAACCTTTACAGGACACTATGGTTAATGACCAACGTTTCCATCACAAATAAAATTATGTGGATAACAAGAGGCCCATGGGCCTGCCTCTCTGCTGACATTAAATCAGATGGTCTGCGCAAAAAAATCGTCTTTTGGAATTCAAACCCTGTTTGACCTTGAAAAAACAAAACAAATATTTCAAGGACATCCACATTGTACAATATCAAACTTCCGTATGATACTCATTTGTGGTACATTCTATCCCAGTCACATGCGCACGCAAGGTAAATTCGTCTTTTTTACCGGGCATAAATTTGTAACAAATCCCAGCAACCATGCCCTCTCGCGCATTGCCGACGTTGCTTGTTACGGCAGCAGCCAGCACATCGTGTTTCATTGATCTTGCTTTTATAAACAAAGTATAACGTGAAGTCTGCTGTTAGAACAGCACGCGCCGCACGCACCGCGTGATAACCCAAGTTGCAAAGCTTATTTCCGTTAAAAAAATAAAAAGGGGGATGGGTCTGACACTTGAGGCATTTTTTGATATTTAAGTTGACCAGGTTTGCTTGTTTGTCTCTTGAAACATTACTATGTTGTCGGAAACTGGGATAGAATGGGGTTTAACTACTTCTGGGGAGGATTGGACGTTCAACTAAGCCCGCACCATGAAGGCTTGGCAGCCGTCCATGCCTTCCTTCGTCAGGCATGGACTTAAACCTGCCAAGCCTTCATGGTGCGGGCTTAGTTGAACATCCAATCCTCCCCAGAAGTAGTTAAACCCCTAATTTGGTATCACCAGCCATATTTATATGTGCCACCTCTCCCGAGTTTGGTGGGAGTCTCCCAATTTGGAGACTTCAAAAGTTGGTGATTTTGAGATATAACTGTCCACATTTTTATACAATTTTTGCCTGGATCTCCCATTTAAAATAGTTGGGGGTTGACATCTACATATATTCTTCCTTAACACCCTTAATTTAGTGTCCATTAAGACAGTGCTTAATGACCTTGAAACACAGGCAGACAGTAGCAAAAAGGTTGCAGACCACAGTTGTGATTGGCTGGTTGCTCATTGCAACAGCAATAGTTCATACTGGAAAAATGTTGTGTTTTCAGCATTATGTAGCTTCTGTGTAGATAAAATTAGCCAAGTCAGGTTTGCTGCATCACAGAGTTGCTTCATTGGTGGGTATATAGGTCCACTGTCTACCAGCCCAGATGAGAACTCTATGCCGAGGAAGGACAATAATGTGACCCTGGCCAGAGCACAATTCATACACCTGTACAAAGCTGACATCCAGGTGTTGTTTCATATTTCAATTATCACCAATTTATGAGCTGGGAGTTACATGAAATAAAATCACCCATGTTTTGGGGGCATTTGCATCTATTAAAAGCTGTTTACTGAATTTTAAAATATAAAAATACTGATTTTTCAGACTAAAAAATGCTAATAATGTTAATATGAAAAATACAAGGATTTATAAGCGAGGTCTGCTGCCAAAAGGAAGAAAAACAGCTGAACCTACCATGTTTTCTGTGCATATTCTTGCTCAAGATTTTCTCACATAAAATGGATACAAAATATCTATTATAGGCATGATATGGCTATTTCCACAGTAACATGGACAAAAATGTGACTGTTGGAACTAACTATTAACAAGAGGGCTGTGTGAACAGCCCGTGCCTCAGCTGATCTTGACATTCATCACACTTGCAGCTCTATGAACTTGGGAAAGGATCAAGGACACCATATTCTGAGTAAGTCTGACCTTTATAGAAGAACACTTACATGTACAACATCAAAGTTCAAGTAGTTCTCAAGTTATAATGAAGAGTAAAATTCATGTATGTTGCACTGTGACCCCACAAACGAGGTCAAGGTCATTCATGTACTGTCTCAGCATGACTTTCATACAGAATAATTAACATGTGTAGCTAACTCAAAACAGATCTCAAGTTATCAAATAAACAGTAAATTTCGTGTCAGTTGTCCTGTGAATTAGCAATAGAATACCCATTGACTTACATAGTAATCAATAGGAAAGCTCCACTGACTGGTAAGTACCGTAATTGAAAATCCTTAAAAATCAGGAATCCAAAGCAGTGCCACCTACTAAACAACTGTTTGACCCTTCCACAACAACATATCCATCACATTTCAGCTTAATCTGAGGGACAGTTCTGAAAACAAGTGAAAAATAGCAAAACCATACAAAAAATTCATTAAAAAAATTGCAGCGCCACCTGGTGAACAAATTGGGAACTAGGTGTCCCCGGGAGTGTCTATGAACGATATCAAAGCAATTGGGTGAGCGGTTTCAGAGGAGAAGAATTTTGAAGGTTTGCCCCAAACAAGAGGGCTGTGTGAACAGCCCGTGCCTCAGCTGATCTTGACATTCATCACACTTGCAGCTCTATGAACTTGGGAAAGGATCAAGGACACCATGTTCTGAGTAACTCTGACCTTTATAGAAGAACACTTACATGTACAACATCAAAGTTCAAGTAGTTCTCAAGTTATAATGAAGAGTAAAATTCATGTATGTTGCACTGTGACCCCACAAACCAGGTCAAGGTCATTCATGTACTGTCTCAGCATGACCTTCATACAGAATAATTAACATGTGTAGCTAACTCAAAACAGATCTCAAGTTATCAAATAAACAGTAAATTTCGTGTCAGTTGTCCTGTGAATTAGCAATAGAATACCCATTGACTTACATAGTAATCAATAGGAAAGCTCCACTGACTGGTAAGTACCGTAATTGAAAATCCTTAAAAATCAGGAATCCAAAGCAGTGCCACCTACTTAACAACTGTTTGACCCTTCCACAATAACATATCCATCACATTTCAGCTTAATCTGAGGGACAGTTCTGAAAACAAGTGAAAAATAGCAAAACCATACAAAAAATTCATTAAAAAATTGCAGCGCCACCTGATGAACAAATTGGGAACTAGGTGTCCCCCGGGAGTGTCTATGAACGATATCAAAGCAATTGGGTGAGCGGTTTCAGAGGAGAAGAATTTTGAAGGTTTGCCCCAAAAAAGAACAAACAAATTCATAAAAATTCCAAAAATCAATAGAGCAAAACCATTTGAACACTCTTGATAGAGATCCACCCAAGGCACATCCCCACCAAGTTTGAAGTAAATCTGGTCAATATTATTAAAGCTATGACCATTACAAGAAATTCCCATGTTAAACTTTCCTATCAAAACTTTTGAAGAGATTTTTGACAAAAAATCATAAAAAAATCCAAATTCACTGGAACATGACCATTGGAACCAACCTGGTAGACACCCACCCAAGGTACATTGCCACCAAGTTTGAAGCAAATCTGGATGATGGTTTTGGAGAAGAAGTCGAAAATGTAAATTAGCATTAGAATGCCCATTGACTTACATGGTAATCAATAGTAAAGGTGCATTCAAAAAATATATAAAAATCAATGGAGCGTGACCATTTGAACAACTTGGTAGAGATCCACTCAAGGTGTACCCCCACCACGTTTGAAGTCAATCTGGATGACGGTTTTGGAGAAAAAGTCGAAAATGTGAATTAGCATTAGAATGCCCATTGACTTCCATAGTAATCAATAGGAAAGCTGCATTGACCGACAAGTACCAGAATTGAAAAAATCGTTAAAAATCAGGAATCCGCAGCATTCTCACATAGTGAACAACTTTGTTTGACCCTTCTACAAGGAACATATCCACCATGTTTCAGCTTAATCTGAGTGACGGTTCTGGAGAAGAAGTCGAAAATAGCTATGACACACAAAAATTCATAAAGAATTAGGAAAAAATCGCAGCGCCACCTGGTGAACAAATTAAGAACTAGGAGTCCCAGGGAGTGTTCCTGTGTGATATCAAAGCAATTGGGTAAGCGGTTTCGGAGAAGAAGATTTTTTAAGATTTACCCAAAAAAGAACAAAAAAATTCATTAAAAATCCAAAACCACTGGACCGTCACCATTTGAACAAACTTGGTAGAGACCCACCCAAGGCACATCTCCACCAAGTTTAAAGTGAATCTGGCTGACGGTTTTTGAGAAGAAGTCGAAAATGTGAATTGTGGACGACTGACGGACGGACGACGGACGGACGGACGACGGACGAGGGACCCTCAAAAAACCTCAGCTGACTGACAAGTCAGCTGAGGTAAAAATGTATAGTACATGTATCTTGCAAGTATACAACTTCAGCTTTCAGAAACTATACAGTTTTTGGCACAAATTTCCAGATTTACATTTTTCTCTACATGTGCAAACATTGTGATGGGTTACTTTTTGGGGGGAATTTAATCCTTAAAGGAGTTATAAACCGCAATGTAAAGAACAATTGAAGATCTCGGTATCAGTCTGTATTTTATACACTTGCACCAGCTATTAAAATGTGGCGAATAAGTGCTGCGAAAATATTATGATCCTTAGTCATATTCATGTTATTTTAATGTCCCATCTCTCACAAAAATAAAGGTTTTATTTGGTTTTGTTTCATAGATAGTCCTTTTACACCATTTGCTCAGGTATTTAGTTTTCAATAAGGCAGAAACACCACATACTACGCCACCAAATACTAATGAAAGTATGATTATAGTCCACTCATGAAAATTGTCCCATCTGTCACATTTTCTATCTGTTAAAATACTTTATCATTCATACTTAAACAATTACTACTGAAGATTGGCTGTCTGGGACAAATTTAACATTGGTGATCATAGAGACTTAATTTGAGATACAAAAATTGTACCAATAAAAAAATGATTTTTAAAAAGCAGCATTATAGGTTAATTCATGTTATGTCCTATCTGTCACATTTTATTAAAACCATGGAATCTGAGAGCAAGAGCATATATAATGACCAGTGCTCTCTTTCCAACACGGGAAGGGTGTGAACATTTACTGAAGTAACAGATAATATAGCTCTTCTCATTTTGAATTGTGTGGTGTTTGAAAGATTTAGGTCTCTAAAATGTCCATCTGTCACACTGGCAATGGCAATAGTTTTAATAATTTTAGTTTATAACATAATTTTGCTGTAAGCTTCTTCATATTCTACAGAAGACTGTGTGCAACATGGACTATAGTACTTTCATGTGTATATGGGTTAGACAGTGACAGGTTAGCTTATGGAGAGGAAGGAGTTTGGACTGCACAATAGGGTAATGACTACATGTAACAAAAAGACACAAATACAAATATGCAAAAAATGATTTTGCCCATGTATGAAATTCTTTTACACATATGCAAAAAAGATTTAAACACATGTGAAATAGTTTTATACTAAGTTTTAAATTAATAATAATTTTTAAAAGCATATACGACAATACCCCTCCGGTAGATCATGGTTACTTCTGTTTGACCTAATGACAAAGCTTTGGTACAACTGCAGTGAGCAGAGATATCATGGCAAGGTAATTTTCCTTCCCTGTGACTTAAATATGTGACCCAGGGACCTAGTTTTTGATAGGCTTTTGAGGCATCCTTACGACCAACTGTCATAAATAATTGATGCAGCTACATTCAATATTTTTTTGGGTACTGTGTTAGCACATTTTTTTCCAAGTGACCTGAAAATCTAATCATCTAAGCTTTGTCTTACAATGCAGGTCACAGTAACCTGAAAATCTGATTGGCTAATCTTGTCCAATAATGCACCTCTCAAAACAAATTTGGGCAAAATGTCTTATTAGTGTGGACAGATGGATGGACAACCTAAAAACATAATGCCTCCCTGTCCCCCTCCCCCTCCCCCTCCCCCACACACGATTATTGGGGGATAAATATTAGATGAAATAAAGAAAATGTTTAAATCTAACATGATATGACAAAGGCAAGCTACATAAACCATGCACATTCAATTTCATTCAATATTTTTATCAAATTTCCAGAATATGTACTTTCAGAATTTGTATTTATGTTCAAAAAGTGTGAGATACCACAAGTGAGTGAAATACAAACCATAAACAATCACCACCTCACCAGTGTTCTGCCCTGAAGTGTTAAGCGATGGCCATGAAAACAGTTGGGGGCATGATAGCTAAATATACTCGGACAAACAAGTTAGGACACACCCTGCCATTTCACTAACACTTAGTATTCAGTAAATGTTGCCACATGACTTGCCATCCACACCATTTAGGCATCAGCTCCCAAAAGGCAGCATGTGTCTTCCAAATAAATTTTTGGAAGTCTGACTGATTGCCATGCTGAAATAGAGGAATGACGGGGTTATTAAGGGCCCCACAAGCATCAGATTTTAAAAGACATAAAAGACTCATTCCGAACATAAAATATATGCCCTTTAGCTAGTGGTCAAGGACACCCAATTGCACCAAGTGAAGTCCTAACTTGGTACATATCTTGAACAAGTTTGAACTTTCATCATGAATGGCAAAAAACAAAAAACAAACAAACAAACCAGCACCACCTGACAGCCCAAATAAGAACTAAGTGACCCTACATTACTTTGTTTACAATATCGAAGCAATTGGCCAAGAATGGCCTAGTAGTCGATGAGAAGATGAAATTTTGATTTTTTTTCAACCAAATAACTAAGTAAAATACTACTACTACTACTACTATTAAGAGGAGGAGGAGGAGGAGGAGGAGGAAGAGGAGTGACCTAGTGTTACCTTGTGTGCAATATCTGAGCAATTAGCCAATAGCCAAAATGGGCCCAGTAATTCCTAGGAAGATGAAATTTTGATTTTTTT
This sequence comes from Hermodice carunculata, assembly GCA_964020975.1. Classification (NCBI taxonomy): domain Eukaryota; kingdom Metazoa; phylum Annelida; class Polychaeta; order Eunicida; family Amphinomidae; genus Hermodice; species Hermodice carunculata. The sequence goes on from OZ026620.1 coordinate 4,445,825, forward strand.
TCCCAAACAAATAACAAAATACATATGTATGTATGTATGTAAATATATATATCTATTTGTGTGTGTGTGTGTGTGTGTGTGTGTGTGTGTGTGTGTGTGTGTGTATTGTACATAAAATAGAGAAATTTACATTACATCATCTTTCCTTTGCAGTTTTGATGTGAATACAACAGCTGCTCTGCACTGCCGTATATATGAAGAGTGGTAGTGCCTACAGATACACAGTCACAAGGTTGACAGCTTACAGCTATCATCATCTCATTGCAATTTCAGAAGACTTTCAATATTTTCACACACAAACATTCACAAGAGGATCATGATTATCCTGTGCTCTGCTGACTGTAATGTATGCTTTTACAGTATTGCAATGCATGCACTGTAGTCTGTACAGCAATATACATGTACAGTGGTAGTAAAGTTTGATATATAATTCATTAAAAAAAAGAAAGAAAAAGTTGCAGTGCCAACTGGTGGCCAAAATAAGAACTAAGTGGCCCGAGGTGATCATATGTGCAATATGAAAGCAATTGGCCAAGTAGTTCTTGAGATGAGGATTTTTTTTTTAAATCAACTAAAAATTTCATAAAAAATAGGAAAATGATTGCATCATCATTTTCTTTGCAAACTTGGTAGAGGTCCACCTGGGGAACATACAAAGCAAAATCGAAACATTCCAAGCACCGCTTTTTGAGAAGAAGTCGAAAATGAAAATACAATAACTATATATGTATACTATACAGTGGTAACACTTACCCACAGTCGCAAAGTTTGATTTCCCATAACTTCCCTCAAAAATTTAACATATATCTATATCATTTTCGCAAACCTTCACTGTCTTAAGTCAAATTATATTCTGATAAAATTTTAAGCAATTCTGTTTACCCCTTCTGGAGCAGTCCAAAATACCTTTAAGACACAAAAATTCATTAAAAAAAATAATAAATTGCAGTGCCACCTGGTGGCCAAAATAAGAACAAAGTGACCCAAGGTGATCCTATGTTATCAAAGCATTTGGCCAAGAAGTTCTCCAGATGAACACTTTTTTTTTAAAGCATTTAAAAATTTGTAAGAAATTTTTAAAATATTGCATCATCACCATCACCTTTGCAAACTTGGTAGAGGTCCATCTTGGGAACACCCATTTACAAAATCAAAACATTCCAAGCACTGCTTTTTGAGAAGAAGTCAAAAATGTAAATACAATAGCTATATATACTTTACAGTGGTAACACTTGCCTATAGTTGCAAAGTTCAATTTCCCATAACTTTGTCCAAAATTAACACAGCTACATCACTTTCTGAAATTCTGTTAAGCTCTTCTGGAGAAGAAGTCAAAAATAACCTTAACACACATAAAATTAAAAAAACAAAAAAAAAAAATTAAAAACTTGCAGTGCCACCTGGTGGCCAAAATAAAACTAGGTGACCCCAGGTGACCCTATGTGCAATATTAAAGCAAATTGGCAAAGTAGTTCTTGCGATGAAGAAATCTCTTTTTTTTCCAAAAAATTAATTTAAAACATAAAAAATAGAAAAAATATTGCTTCATCATCTCCTTCACAAACTTGGTAGAGGCCCACCTGGGAAACTTCCATGTGCAAAATCAAAACATTCCATGCAGTGGTTTTTGAGGAGTTGAAAATGTAACAAGTAGCCGCTGACGCTAGCCATATCCCCCCCCCCTCCCCACAGTAATCATGGACACATGGACGGACGGACACACGGACTGTGCCCATTACCATATCCCCTCTAAGGTCTACCTACCATAAAAAAAATCAAAGGGCTGGCATCAATAATTTAGAAGATATGGCCCGGACAAAATTTGTATAGTATCTTGAGCTTGCTTAATGAACTTTGTTAATTAATTAATTAATGGAAGTAATTAGCCACAGAAAACAATGCGTATGCACACCTACTACCTAAGGTCTACACACCATAACAAATTCAAAGGGCCAGCATTAATAGTTTAGAAGATATGGCCCGGACAAAATTTGTCTTGCTTAACGAACTTTGTTAAATAATTAATTAATGCAAGTAATTAGCCACATAAAACAATGCCTATGCACAGCTACTACCTAAGGTCTACCCACCATAAAAAAATTGAAGAGGTAGCATTAATATAGGGAAGATATGTGCCGGACAAAATTTGTTTCTGTATATTTACATATCGTGGTGACCCAAATATTTGACCTAGTGACCTAGTTTTGCTTTATGACACTTTCTTAGACTAAGCTTCACATTTGTGTAACATTTCATGACTCTAAGTAAAAGGACAAAAAAGTTATGGCCCGGACAAGATTTTTCATACATATGTATTCTGTGACCCAGATATTTGACCTAGTGACCAACTTTTGGCACACCATACACCTCTATCCTAGGAAGTACAAACACATTAAATTTGGTAGCTGTGGGTGTTATGGTGTTGGAAATATGGCCCGGAGAAGCTTCGGACGGACGGACGGACGGACGAGGTGCAAACCTATAGTCCCCCACCAAGTGGGCGGGGGACTAAAAAGTCTAATGATAGACGGACAGAGGGACAACAGATGCAAATGGATTCCAACAGCTCTGCTGACTGACAACTCAGCAGAGCTAAAAATCCCCAAACAACCATGACCATTTTAACAAAGTTACAATGTAATAGCAACCCATACACAAACACTGGCATCAACAGACACACTAAGGACAGCACTGGTCATTTGCATAACAAATTCTTTGAAGTTTTGGTCTGCCAAATAGCGAAATTTATGCAAATAGACACCATCAAGTGCTGCCATCTGGGGGCCTAAACGCCTCTATTGTAAAGAAGATAAAGTTCACAGTTTTCCAGAAGAAGCTGAAAGTAAGAAACTGCTAACATATGAGAATGGACCGATTAGCCTCATATACTCTCAGCTGACTGGTAAGTCTTCTTGCCTAAATAAACCATTTTCCACCTGTCATGTTACTCACCCTTGAAGGCCCCATCATTTCATCAGCACAGATCTTTTTGGATTGAATCAATGGGTTGACATTGTACAGCCATATCTGACCCTCGCTGTCTCCACAGGCAAGTAAACCTACACAAATATGAGCCCAAAAATTACATGTAAACCCAGTTAAATCCAAATACTGCTGTCTCTATCCCTGACAGGCACAAAGACCAGAGATTTGTACTCTGCATATTGGTACTTACATGAAAGCTCTTGCTGTGTGGGATGCAAATATGCAATTCTCATCTGATTTCACACAGTTGTTGTACAAGACAGGTTTATATAGGCAGAGCCTTGTTCTCCAAGGTTTAGTAATGTATAAAACACTTAATCTTAAGTCAAATAAACATATAAAACACTTAAATCCTCTTTTTCTGTTTAAATGGTGGTTGGACGGAACCACAGACGGATGATCAGACAACTCCAAAATATAATGGGCCCCCCCCGATGGATCAAATGAATTTTTGTTTAATTGTTAAAAAATTCAAAAGAAATATGGGTGAATCTGCTCATGAGTTGGAGTTACAAGTCAAATCCTGAAAAATTTCATTTTTAATACACGAGATTTTCCACTATTCATTCTGTGTTAGTGATACCACCATATATGTATGAACAAAAAATTTGGCAATTTTTTTTAAACAGTCAGGAGTGTGGTATAAAAGATTGACCGCAGGTGGCACCAAACGAACAAAACCTGGAGAAGACCATTTGCCCCATTTGGTACCCCAGTTCCCTTCAAAAGCCCCTCCACCCTCACCCCCACTTTCGTGAGCCAGAAACTCATGAACGAATGGTAACATCCACTATTTTTACATCATTCTGTATAGTGGTACCTGCTTGTAGTCAACCCCCTGTGAGAGTATGCATCTCTTTAAAACCACCCTTCCATTACACTATTTCTCTAATAAATTCTCATGTGTTTCAAAATGAAATCCATCAACCTCATAGATGGATTTCAGAAGTTCATTTACATATTTCCCTAAAAAACAACAGATTAGAATCTTTATATAAATGGAGCGTGACAGGAAAAACAAATTTAGGACAACACCCCAAACCCCACCCCCACTCCCAATATACATCCCTACCAAGCCTGAAGAGGAGGCGGTAATGGTGTGAGTCCAAAATACAAATTATAGGGAAACACAGACAGACAGACAGAAAAATTAACCATAAGAAAAGTTCACGTCACGGACAACTCAGCTAAGCTTAACGTTGTACATATAGATACACTGTACTACAGTGGTCCCCCTCTTACAAGCCCTCCACCCTCCCCCCAAAAGCCCACCGACTACAAAGGTCACTTCTGGATGCACCATGTATGAGATTTCCATTATATTTTCCCTCTCAAGAGAGGCCATCCAGCAGAAAAGGCCACATTTCTGGTGCATTTGGAATGGCCTTACAAGAGAGCGCCACTGTATCGTAAGAAATTTTCAGGATTTTCATCTCAGTCAAGTCTTACTGCCTTGGTCAGTGATATTTAACAGAACTGCATGTCAAGTCATACTGTCTTTAGTGACATTAGCATTGCAAGTCAAGTCATTCTGCCTTAGTGACATTAGCATTGCATGTCAAGTCATTCTGCCTTAGTGACATTAGCATTGCATGTCAAGTCATACTGCCCCCAGTGACATTAGCATTACATGTCAAGTCATACTGCCCCCAGTGACATTAGCATTGCATGTCAAGTCATACTGCCCCCAGTGACATTAGCATTGCATGTCAAGTCATGCTCAAACTACTACAAGAACCGGAGCATTATTTTCTAGTGAAGGAATGTCACCACCATTTGACAAAGCATGTTGGTATGGAATGAATTTTTTTTCTTCAAAATTTTGAAGGTTTTATTTGCATTTGTTATTGCAGCTGATCAAAGAAGCAAATATGCAACTTGTGTGCAATGAGTTATGTGGAAGGTTGGCATTACGATACATGCTTTCACCCCCTTCACCCTTGCACCCCTTAGCCCTTGTACCCCTACATGCTTGCACCCTTAATCAATTGCCTCCCCCCCCCCCCGTACCCTGTATGTTCATGTGCCCACAAACTTACGCTCCTACAAGAAAATGGGGGTAATTTTTGCACTTTTTGTCTGCGGCACAAACCACTGTCAATGCCACACAAAGACCAAGCAAGACGAGAGGCCTATAAACCTCAAACGGGGAAAAGCGGATGTGAATGTCAGCTGCATAGTGCATTGAAAAAATTAAAACATGCTTTCAATCAATCTCGTTTGTGAACCTGTCTCAATAAAACCTTCTAGCTCTTCTTGTGGTTCTTTAGCACATAGTGTCACCTCCCTGTATGTGTGAGCAACAAACATACATTTGTAATTATAGTAAACTTATCTCTCTACCCATAACCCCTGCAGCCATGCCACATATCCAAAGTGGTTTGACAGCATACCATTAGCGGCGTCCATGTTGAGATAGTCACACTCTGTCTCCTGCCACTGCAGCACTACCCTTGGGTTGACCTCTGTCTCCTTGTTTGACCTTTTCTGGCCCTTTAGCACAGCAGACAGATCCCAGATGAATACGCTGCCTTGAGACCTGAACTTACTGGCTGTATGGGTCAGAAAACAGAGTATGGAAAATATAAACAGGAAAACCTGACAAATAAGGTCATTCCTCCAATTATATAAATGTGGGATCTTTCTAAGTCAATGACCTAAACTGTGTTTCGGAATCATGATATCATAATAAGGAAAATGAAAAATTACAGTTACACTCGTAATGTTCCAAATTTACATGCAAAACAGAGAACCATTTTATTGTAGTTTTGCAAGCACCCAGGACATTTATTTACTGCAAGGAATATTGTTGTTTATTCATAAACTGTTTCCCATGAAGAGGAGTAAATATTCGGGAAAAAAACCTGCACACATACCAACAGTGTCATCATTAAGAAGCGTCATGCCATCCATTGGTTCTTCATCACCATCTTCGTCATTTGCTGGAAATACTAATTGCTGGCAATGGTGTCGTTTTTCAGCACTGTCAACAGACAAAGGAATGTTTAAAGTTTGCTTTTACTTCCAAAGTGCACATAGGATAAGCCATTTAGACTTAAAAAGTCACTAGAGGGCACCACTGATCCTGACACTTCCAAAGCTTATAACAGGCTTTTGATTCCAACCTGCATATGGAACGAGCACAGAATGCATGAATCACCGGAGGACACTCACTGCTGGTCATGATTGGTCAGGAGATGTACGTGATCCCTCTTAATATTACTAGTGGTGCCCTCTAGGGGTTCAGGTGTTCTAGGCCCATTTTGCTCAAGGGTACATCTCTGCTCTCCATCTATATCGTGTCATATTAGCATATTCAAATATGACAAGGCAAGTAGTCAAGGCAACAACAGCAAATGTGTGACGCGTTTCGACCTTGGATAGGTCTCATCAGGCACTGGCAGGGATTTGAAAATACCACCATATTTAAAATGAGGGGTGACAATTGCATTGCTACATTGTGCAGTCAATACACATGCACATTCCAGGCTCAAAGCCTAGTTTCAATTTCATTACCACTCAGAATTTCAAACACATGTATGAACTGTTCATATTCCTAATTATGAAAATGAATGTGCTGGTTTTTGGTCAACCAGTGTGAAAAAAAGGAGCTGTTTACCAGGCGAACTGCGTACTTTTGCACCTGATGCCCTATCACAGGGGCTAGCAGAAAATTTCTTTGTTCTGCTGTGATGAAAAAACTTTAAATCCCTGTAGTTATTATTTACTCTGATGTGAGAATAAAAGCACTAAAATATATGTTGAGATGAGCTCCAACAAAATTTTAGCATTTGACAGAGCGAGGGAGCTCATCTCCCCATGAAGTTGAGGCCAAACGGCTCAATGGAATGCAATTGGTGAATCCAATGTTTCTCCCTTTCCAAGCGCAGAAGTTTAGTGTGCTCAAGGAGGGGAGGTGTTTGGATGTATTCCAAAACCTGCACTTGTAGGTCAAGTCCATCATGATCTGGAAGGCCAAAATGTCTGCCCAGGGGTTGCGAGTCCATTTTGTTCTCAATTTAACGAAAACGCTCTCTTACTCTTTCTCTGAGTTGGCATTGTGTTTGGCCGTCATACTGTTTGTTGCACATATTGCAAGTGAGGAGATAAACTAAGTTTGAACTCTCATAGACAATTAAGTCAGGGACGACATAGGTCCTGCCAGTTTGTGTGCTTTTTGCACGACCACTCTTGTTTAGATGTGTGCAGTATCTGCAGTTGTTGAGGTGACAAGAATTCTTCTGCTTAGCACCAGACACTCCCGGATGTTGTGAAGAATTTTCCTGGTATCTGATCCTTGAATTGGTCGGACGTGTTGGACAGCATATCAACATACTCCTGCCCAACACATGTAAAAACAGTTCAACTTAGAATGAAACCACTCTACATGACCACATATATTCTTACCTCACAAGAATCATTTGTCCCCCGTGGTGCACAGCAGGAAACCGTTAAAGTGCTAATCCCGGCTATAGTCGTATGTTTTCTCAATACATGTACTATTGAACATAATGGTTAAAAAATGCAAATTTCTCATGAAGATACCTTTCATTCAAATACCAGCAACCCTGGTCTAAAACAAAAAGTAGTCTTAGTAGTAGATGCGATATCATGGTAACAGATGACAAATAGGTCACAGAGACCCAAAAATATGTTACATTGACTTCAAAATCTAACAAGCTGCTGCTGACGCTAGCTAATCCCCTGCCCACAATTTCTTTTTATTGGTATATTAATAGGCAGTTACCAGAGGTCAGATGACCAGCAGCCACATAAAACTATGCTAATGTACACCTACAATATGAGATCTCCCCACCCTGGAAATTTCAAAAGGCTAGCTGTTATATATTTTCTGAGATATGGGCAATTAAAACTGACGCACAACCCATTCCCGTGACAAAAGTCACCAGCACACAAAAAAAAATCACAAACATGTGCAATATAGACAGCTTCCAGCAAAGACACACCTGTCACAGGATAACTTGCATGCACTCCAGTAACAAGTTCTAATGAACATCTAATTAGACTGCCATTTGTTTAAATATGGCCATGGTGACACCAAAATCTAATTCGATCCAGCTTCTTTTGTAAAGATGACTGCACAAAATCCACCCGGAAAATTTCAAAAGGCTAGCTGCTGTAGTTTCTGAGATATGTGGTAAAACATTTGAAAGTGCTTAATGATCTTTGCTAATTATATAATGAAACACATAAAGTAGCCATATAAAACTATGCCCATGCACACCTAGTATATGACATCTTCCCATCCTGCAAACTTCATAAGGCTAGCTGTTATATTTTTCAAGACATGGGCAATTAAAATTATGGGGAAAATTTTAAGGCTGCTTAACAAACTTTGTTAATAAATTGATGAAGGAGGACAATTAGGCACATAAATGTACCTATATACCCCTACTACATAAAATGTACCTATATACCCCTACTACATGAGATGTACCGGCCCTGAAAAATTTGAAAGGGCCAGCTCTTATATTTTTAGAGATATGGGCTGCACAAAATTGTGCGGAAGATATTCAGGCTGCTTGACGAACTTTATTATTTAATTAATGAAGGAGGATAATTATGCCAAAAAATTAATGTGCCTCTGCACACCTACCATATAAGCTGCACCTACTCTGAAAATTTGAAACAGCTGGCTCTTATATTTTTCGAGATATGGGCCGGACAAAATTGTTTCGGAAGGACAGACGGACAGAAGAACGGACAGAAAGATGGAGCTCATTACTATATCCTTTGCCCCCACTTCGTGGGCAGGTGGTAATTAGCTTATCATTCCCTACAATGCACCTGTGTATTACATTTGACAGAAATCCATTCGGGTAGTTCGAAGAAATCATAGTAACAGACAAAAATAGGTCACAGTGACCTCAAAGTCTAATCAGCTGATATATGACCTGTGACATGTATATGAAATTTGAGAGACATTTACCCACGTGCTTTAAAGATTTTATAGCAACACATGATAAATAGGTCACAATGACTTCAAAATGTAATCACCTGATCTATGCACTACAATACACCAGTGTTTACCATTTAAGAGAAATCCACGAAGGTTCTTTGAAGATACAGTTGAAAACAAAATACAGGTCACAGTGACCCAGTCCATGCGAAAAGTAACGGTCTGTCGGCTTTTTCTGATAAAAAAATTCCCCGGACCAATAGAAGTGCAAGCAAGTTACATGTTAGAGTATTGGAGCTTTTGAAATTTGAGCAAAATGACTTATACGAGAAAAAACTTTTCGCACACACTGGTGACCTTACAGCCAAATTAGCTGATCTATGGCCTATAATCATGATAATGCTTCTATGTTAAATTTCCAAGAAACTTGCTTTGGCACATTAGAGATGTTGTAACAACACAAGATAAATTGGTCATAACGACCCAAAAATAGGTCACACTGACTTCAAACTTTAATCAGCTGATCTATATGCCCCTCAATGCACCTGTGAACTACACTTGAAAGCAATCCACTAATTTGACAATCTTGCGGTTAAAAATTTAAAAAAAAATCACAGTGACCTCAAAATCTACTTAGCTTACCCATGACCTATATTACCTCTGTTTTAAATTTACCAAATTTACTCAGGTACTTAAGAAATAGACATGACAACAATATATAGGCCACAGTGACCCCACAATAGGTCACACTGACTTTCAAATCCAATCAGCTTATCTATGCCTTCCACAGCAAGTGTACACTGCTACATTTGTGACAAATTCATCAAGGTACTTAATTACAGATAGCGTGGTTACAGACGAAAAACAGATCACAGTGACCTCACAGGGATTGAATTGTTGCTAAGTTAGAATGTCAAAAAATGCCCACTGCATTAACCCTTTCCGCCTTAAATTAAAACTGAGTCAACAGCTTTCCTTGGCATGGGTTGGGCACCTTAGTGCCCAACCCATGCCAAGGAAAGCTGTTGACCTGGGGCATGTGATCTTCATAGGGCTCATCTCCAATTCTCAGTCAAAATTGTTTTTCCATCACTGTTGAAATTACATGTAGTTGAAAACGCTGTAGCAGACGACATTTGACCACCAGCCAGTTTTGGCTGGTTTAAGGGGAAAGGGTTAATTATTGCACCCACATGAAAACTGAGTTCTACATGTGTTTGCCTGTCTTATTGGCAGTGTTTCAACAAGCTCATCAAAGTATTAGAACAAACTGCCCTCGTCCAAAAAATATCAGGTCATGTTGATCATTGTTGCAGTAAGCTATGTGATCGCCAACAAATTAATGTTTGGGGATCAGAGACTAGGTATGTTCCCCAGAAAATATTTTTATCTTGTCTTCATTTCTTTTCATTTGGTTTCATTACAAGCCTTGGTCAGAAGAGAAACTAAATCCCCAGTCCAAATATTAGTCTCCATGGAAAAAAAACTGAATCAAATAAATATACAAATAGACTCAGACTCAGAAAACCTTTATTTGACCATTGTTCTGTACAGAATACACATTTGTAACATATCGTGGTCAGGAGACACCCATTAAGGCCATGAAATAACCGCTATCATGGGGGCCACCTTAATGCCCAAATTGATTTACAAAATACAATTTTTATTGAGATGAAAAGAAAGTTCCTATTACTCTGTAAGTAGTAAAAAAATACATCTATTGTAATTTTATACCATGATTATTGCAGGCATGTTGATTAGGAAATGAAGGATTGTTAAAGGCCTTACAAATTAGGAACATTACAGATGACACCACTTTAGTCTTATGATGTTCAGTTTTTCATATAGATAGATATTTTGACTTCTCTTTTTGTGCATTTCTATTGAGCTTTGTATGTCACCACATCTCAGGCATTACGTAAAGTCACCACATGTCAGGCATTACGTAATGTCACCACATCTCAAGCATTACGTAGTGTCACCACATCTCAGGCATTATGTAATGTCACCACATCTCAGGCATTATGTAATGTCACCACATCTCAGGCATTACGTAAAGGCTACATATAATCATATTAATGTTACTATCTGAAAAACTGAACAACATCGTAAGACATAATAGCAACATGTTTGGAACTTAAATTGAACCATCAATAATCAGGGCTTCCACTCCACTGGATTTTTTTTTTTTAAAGGCGTCATTCACACCATTTTTTCCAGCCGGCAACAACATTTGCCACAAGGTTGAACTCAGATCCAGCCTCTTATTTTTTTACCGAGGGTCACACCACTAGCAAATGGCATTTATCGCTCCGAAAATGTATATATTTTTTTTTATAATCCAGGCCTCTTCATCAAAATCAGTCATGTTGCATATCAATTTTCGCCAAACTTTTAATTTCTTTGAAAAGTAATCTAGTCGCTTGTCATAAATGTTGACTGTTCAGTCCAGTCCAATGTAACAGTGTCTAGATCAATTGGTTGTGAATTAAAATTGTCAAACTGTTTTTATCTTTTTGTGACAATTGACTCAAGCAATATAAATTTTCCCTCTGCATAAGAATCACAGTTACATGTATGCGTTGAAATTTCTTTTAGATCGATGGCCCTGCAATGCTATTACCACTTGATGATGTTGACTCAATGCAGTAAACAAAATATAAGGCTGCCACATCAGACGATAAATTGTAACCAATTCATTTTATCTATTAAATCAGATGTATTAGTTCACAGAACTCAACAATTTAACAGCCCAGGCAGACAGCGAGTAAATAACTATGAAATGGAAAAACATCAACCGGAACATGCATACCACTCGTGGTGCATCAAAAAGCTAAAAGTAAACAAACACAGTGACAGCCGCATCGGCAAAATGACCATATTCTGGTTATAATTAGAATATTTTAATGATTAAATGTGATGCATATGTTCACATAACTGCATATGTTTTACTTATTCATTTTTTCCATGTCCCCCTCTGACCCTGTTATCTTGCACATAACAAAAATTAGCTCCACTGGTGCACTACTCAACTCCCTGTATCATTCGGCAACAGAAATCCCCCACATGTAATTGGACAGTACATAACATGTGATCACTTCCGGCTGCAGATGATCTTCGCGTTTTTTCCAGCATCCCACAGGTTTAGTTTCTGTTCTAAATTTAGCGGAATTCACAGATATACTGAGGTGGTTATTCACTCTCTGTCTGTGACAGTACCATGGTTGACTTATACCACATTGTCATATTAGACATCCATACTTTGCATAGTTACCATGTAATGTATACGATTAAAACAAGAAAAGTACTATCTTTTGGAAAGCAGAGTTAAAATATTTTAACCCGCACAGAATTTGTGCACATGCGAAAGATGGTATCAAAGCTTGTCCTATAAGGTTGCATGACCTCCCTACTCCGTTCAGAGGTCCATGCTCCATTTACATGCTCCATCTTCGTGTATTAAAGAAACACTGCACTATGCTAAGGAAAAAAACAAAACTTGAATGGTTTGCATAAAGAAATCTCTGGCCCCCGGTCTATGGCATGTATTTTAGAACAATGCGTACCCTTGCTCAGCACCTTGATATGCTGCCGCTTAGTTCAAAGATCGAATTTGTATCATTACTTCATAGATTCTCTTCACTAACATGATTACTTCCTAAATTCTCCACACATATCTATGACAAAGGGGTCACAACATAGATTATACTATAGTTTCTTCCCATCCTATGACCCACAAGCAGCTACCCTCCACAGACTATAGAGGACACTGGTAGGGCACAAACCAAACAAACTTGGTCAGTTTTTCTGCAGTCCCCCCCCCCCCCCCCCCAAATGGCAAAATTTGCAGATATGGAACCTCAATGGTAAAAACCACCCAAATTTTATCATTTTTAACTCATTCCATACTATGGTCACAGGCCTTGGTCAGTGGTTCTGGCACTGCCTGGCAAGTCATGCTGCAGCTGCAGCATGACTTGCCAGGCAGTGCCAGAACCACTGACTTAAGACTATAGGCACATTGGCACTTGAACGAAAGCTCTCTTCATGAAGAATTTAAATGTGCAAGTGTTGTCTTAAATCCAGGTAAATATACAGAAAAATCAGGGACTGGTATGGAATGAGTTAACCATATACAGGATAAAGAGCTAAGAATAATATTACGAATGTAAACTTTGGTAGCTTTTCTGACATGGTAAAACGTTTAATTGTGAAATTTTCCCTGTAGAAAAATTTATTGTGGTTTTAAGTTTCTTAAATAACTGCCGTTACTATGGCAACAGGTAAACAAATAAGAACATTTTCAGTTTCATAACCTTTAAGCAAAGGCTGATACACATAAACAATAACTTGGACAAGTGCCAAAGTCCATAATCATTGTGTCATGGTATTATGTACAATGCAGTCAAGTGCAATTTTGATCTGGAGGCTCTATTGTTTTTGCCATTGATGTCCAAGCTACACTCTGCTATTACAAAATTACCTCTCTCAAATTTACAGGCTTGGTCACTTTAAAAAAAAAAAGCTCAAGGTCACTAATATTATATACTAGTATGTATAACATACTAGCAGTGCCAAGTCTGGTTCAGTATTTTTGAGATATGGAATTTTAGATCTTTAAACACATTTTGGCTCATAACTTCCATCAAATTATAGATGGCAACACCAGGATTATATGCAACTGAGATTTTGATCTCCCCCACTGCACCTAATACTGTAGGTGGCGCCACCAATATCTAACCCAACCTAGATTTTCATACACTTCATAAGTTTTGAAAGTTACATGGGGCTATCTTGAAAATTGTGGACAGTATCATGCTAACAAGCAAAAAGTTCAAGGATGGACGGACAGACATGAATCCTCACATAAGCTCTGTGACCTTTGGTATGCAGAGCTAAAAAGCAGCTCAAAATATTCAACTGGATCCTTACCTGTGTTTTCTGGGTTCAACATGGTTGCCAACATGCCACACATAGCAGCCGCATTCAAATCCCGCCACCAGGTGGCCCGTCTTCACACTATAAACCATATTGAGCACTCCAGTTTCTGGAGCATGCAGCAACAAAAGTGGCCTGAAAACAGAAACGATGTGGCAATGTAGATTATACAGCACAGGTCCTTACATAATAATACTTTACATGGTTAGAGATTCCCCATTTTGATTTTTCTTTGGATAGTTTAATTTGAAAGTTTACAGTTTATCTATATCCACATATAATTCTAAAGCTGTAACTTAGGACTTCTCATTATTTTGTACTTAGGAACACCTCAAAACAAAATAGTCACTTGATAAGATGATTTCAACTGTGAAAGTCCTCAATATATCTACAACTCATACTCAACCCCATCCCAACCCCAATATAAAACAATCCGTAAAATGCAATTTGCATGACTTCCTTAACCACCAAAGCTCAGAAAAACAAATGGCATGTATAGAATTTGTTAGACAAAATCACCAATTATTTTGAAATTTGTGAGCACCCATCATTTAAAAATTACTGATCACAGTTGTGGTTGTGTATATATAGCGATAATAATCAAACACTTATTGTTTCCATGTGGTCGAAATGCAGTGGCTACGGAATTTCTTTTCTTTTTTTTTGGACTGTGCTGTGTAGCTCAGCTTCTACTGAGACATAATGTCTGGACTTGTCTGGGTCCCTGTATGACTAGTATGGGTCCCTGTATATTATATGTCTGGTTCCCTGTATATTATATGTAAAGAAAGAACATTTCGTAAATTTAATTTTGGTTTAACTCTTTCAGTGCCAAATTTTTGACTAAGTCAACATTTTTTCTTGGTGCGCATTGGCTGCAATGCCCCCAATGTTTACCAAGACAAGCTGTTGACCTAGGATCTTCTCTCTAGAACTATACGCATGCTGATACCTGAATGAGAGGCCTTTTTATAAGGAATACGAATCTGGGATCCTGATGACAATTCAGACTAACTTGACTTAAGTAGATTGACTTTAGTCGTGCTTGGCACTGAACGAGTTAAATATTGGCGTTTACTCACTTGATGCTGGTTTTGTAGTCTGCACCTTGGGGTACACCTATGTCCCACAGAGACACATGGATGTCTGACCCTCCACCTGCAGAGAACACAGCCTGTTATGTACAGGATACAGTCTACACTATGCCATGCAGGTAGCTGATCTGCCATGCATCTGTAAATATACAAATACAGTAGAACCTGCCTATGAGCCCACCCTATCCTAAGGGACCACCTGTGCTAAAGGACCAGTCTCAACACCCCCTATTAACATATTTTGGTTGAATCTTACTACCCTATTAACATATTTTGGTTTAATTTTACCTGCTTTCAGAGACTAGCTGTCAGTAGGACCACTTTTCACAGGTCCTGCGGGTGGTGCTTTGAGGCAGGTTCCACTGTAGACTGTATCTATGCTCATCATTTAAATAGCCATGAAGACTATCAATGGTTCAACAGCTTGCCGTAACTGTAGCCCTCTGGCTCATGCTTCCAAAAAGGAGCATCATTTTATAAATGCACAATTGGCTCAGTTACAGCTCTCATTACCAACCAAAAACTCCAAATGATTTGTGCTGATGGCTCAGATCAAGAGTTTTACTCTCAAAAATGAAACAAAAATACTGTCTGTATGAACAAATGCATGCTCAGCAAACCAAGATACAGTCAACACAGTCAAAGTCAGAAAACGTTTATTTGACAAAATATAATTGTTATGGATACACACAGTATGAAATATTGCAACTCAAAAAGTACATGACAGTTAGACGCGTTAGAATACAAAATTTGATGAGTGTCTGGATGACCCCAACGGGAAGCTTGCACATTCATAGTTCCATTATTCCCACTAGGGCGGCACTACCATGCTGGGGAGTTCAGAGGCACTTGCACACCCAGCACCACGGTGAAAACCCAGTATGGGCAAACATTAGAGCCATTCATTATGCATTTATCATTATATATAAGCATTATTTCCCCCTAGTGGAAATAACGGAACTGTGAATATGCAAGCTTCCCAATCGTAAGTAGATATTCTTTTTAATATCAATTATTTAAGGCTTATGGCTAAACTTTCAAATTTTAAATTTCAGTTTTCAATCTGGTTCAGGATTTTAAAGGTTTACATCCCAGTGTAAGTTGGTATTGTGAGAGTACATCTATTAGAAACGTGACCATCGGCATGACAAACACTGTAGCAAGGAATATGAATACCATATTATGCCTTTTGGGTGCCCCTGAGTCTTTAAGCATCCATTCATTTTTGTGTCCCCATGGTGCTGAAAAAATGTCATTTGAACATTTTGACAATGCAAAAAAACAAAAAATTTATGATACATGTATTTGCAACATAGGTTAGAATGGGAAGCTTGCACATTCACAGTTCCATTAGTCCCACTAGAGGGGAATAATGCTTATATATGATAATAAATGCATAAGGAATGGCTCTAATGTTTGCCCATACTGGGTTTTCACTGTGGTGCTGGGTGTGCATGTGCCTCTGAACTCCCCAGCACAGTAGCGCCGCCCTGGTAGGAATAATGGAACTATGAATGTGCAAGCTTCCCATTAAGGACCTTTTAGACACAAAATGAGTGCTGCACGGAGCTCATAACTTGGGCCTATATAAGTGACAAAATGCTCTATAATCATCTGGTTGATGTCTTAGTGTGGTACAAAATATAAAATTTAATTAATTAGTTAAATGTAACTGCAATGCAGTATCTATGTCTTACATCACTATTTCAATGGCTAGAGATACTGCTCAGACAATCCTTTTTATCGGTAAACAGTGACATTGTCAGATCTTCAGGTGACCCATTTGTATAATTAACACTGACAATTAGTCACGTCGCCCAATAGCAGAGCCTGCTGGTGCCATTAGCCAAATGGCTAATTTATTTTAACATGAATTATACAAGAGGTAGGTTGAACTCTGCAGTGATCAATCTTCAGTGTGGCATATGTCAGGACTGAGTTTCAAAGAGTAAAGTGGATCTGTTGTCTGGTTTCGGACAACTTCATATTTTCAAATTTGCTCCACGGGAAGGTACTTGTTACTTATGGTGCATCAAAGTACACAAACAGGTGCAACACCACTGAGTCCTCTTGTTGCTCTGAACGAGAAACAAAAAAAACAAACAAACAAACAAACAAACAAAAACAAAAAATATAAAGATAAAACAAAACACAATCTTACCTTTGCACTCTCCATATTCAACCCAGTTACTGTCTAAGTCTACACTTTATCTAATTGCTATTATCATGATTATTAGAGTTGAAAAGTAATATTAAGCAAAATTAGACAATTCTAGGCTTTAACAGCCAAATTAATCTATAAAAAGATCAGCATTGGGAAGCCTTCAATCAGGTTTCACAGCCTAAAATTCCTGAACATGCCTTTTTGTCTTCTCCTTTATACTTGGTAAGGACAACCTACTAAAGAATCTAAGAACTTGTAATAATAGCAAATAAATAATATAACAAAAGTTCTTACTCATAATGGCAAGAGAAGCCAACCCAACATAGAAATAACTTTACTTACAAAAGATCCAGGTTTGTTTCTGTGGATGGACCAGGAGACTGCTAATGAAGCAGTCTTCCTTCGCTTCACCTTTGACCACAGAGAACTCGGCATATGACACTAGTTGTTCTGGCAGTATCAGCTGGATGACACCTGTTTTACCTGCAATGTCATTGAAAAGGTTTAACAAATATATCCAGGTTTCCCATCACAATCAAATCTTTTGATAAGTAGATATCAAAATTCATAAGTCAATCTAGCTTGACTTAGGAATTTAGGTATCTTCATAGAACTGCTCATTTGTTAAGATTTCAGATTTAAATAGTAAGGTTTTTAGTTACAATAATAAAGAAAAAAATTGCATGAATAGTTGCTTCAAAAGGTACAGTATACCCCACCGCCCAACCCAACCCCACCCCCAACTCGTAATGCATCTCAGACAATTTGAGACTATAAGTTAACATCTAATGATGGACATTGCAGTTGAAGGTTTCACACTGATGACCCGTTTATTAAATTCATTTGGCTCTACAAACCTTGAATTTTCAAAACATTTTCATTAAATGTAATGTAATTGATGAATTATTATTACAGATCTAGTCACAAATAGTGATTGCATTGGCTGTGAAATGCAGTGAATTTATAATAAATAGGCCTATTTTTATTACTGAAACAGAACGTTGATCTGACCAGTTTTCAGGTGTGACTCAATTGATTACGTGACTTTTCTACTTGACATCATTACATTTGCGTTTTACTTGAAGTTAAAGAACTGGTTTAATTTATTCAATCTGATCATTCCGTCAGGTAGGCCTAGTTGGGTCTGTTCTAAGACCAAGCGCTGTACGTAAGTGTGGGTTTATTATACTTAATTGATTTTATGATTCAATTTTGGTAGGCTTAATGATGAATGTTAGGTGTAGTTTCATTATATTTATGTTATGTGGGCTACATTTTTAAGTAGGCCTATTAACAAAGGAGCATCATATTTGCTATATCCCATAACACATCAGCTTGGGATGTTTTTATTGGAAATTCAAACCTGGTGCTGCCACTTAGCAGAATGATGTATCTGGGGATTAATGGCACCGTAAAAAGTCTTGCGCTGGTTCCCCACTGATGACCCGATTTTATAAAGGCTAATAAAGCCTTAAACTTTCTTCAAAATTTCAAATTTTATGAATATGATTTGTTCCTTTCAAAAATTAGTTTGCCATAATGATTTAGAATTATGCAGTTTTTCAGTGAATGGTACGGAATAGGACTTCGCTCTTAGAATAACGGACGTGTTCAAATGGTACATGGGCTTACAGAATTAGGTCTGTTAAGTTTCTCTTTGTATAAAAAATAAGGGTTTTTCATTTTTCATTTTATTTATTTACTTTCATAAAAAATGTCAAAGCCAAATGATGGTTGTAGGAAGTTTCCATCCTGCAGACACGAATGTTAAGCTCTCGAATTTTTGAGACCAAGTCATGAAAATAGTCAAACTTCCTACTGTAACGACTATACCTTCAAATTCCTCCAAGGCCTATCCTTCAAGAACCAACATGCTGGTCTAAATCTGGCAGTGACAAAGGCAGTAATTTTCTAGGTCAACAGTTTGCCCTGTCATGTTTTGGGCACGACATAAAGGCAAGCTCTTGCCCGTGTCACCAATTTGCTGTGGACTCTGTCAACAACTTTGCCCTTTAATGCTTAAGTTCTTCAGATACAAAGCCAAAGGTAGCAAAATGCAGGTTTTTGCTCTTGTGACCTTGAAAATACATGTAGGTCAATGTCAATGTAACATACACGTACATGTAATACTTTTTATGAGTTTCTTCTAAGTTAAAAATACCAATGTCCACTCTTCAGCGACATGCTAAGCACCAGCCTACAGTATGGGGGTACTGCATGCTGAACACCAGCCTGCAGTATGGGGGTACTACATGCTAAACACCAGCCTACAGTATGGGGGTACTACATGCTAAACACCAGCCTACAGTACGGGGGTACCACATGCTAAACACCAGCCTGCAGTATGGGGGTACTACATGCTAAGCACCAGCCCACAGTATGGAGGTACTACATGCTAAACACCAGCCTGCAGTATGGGGGTACTACATGCTAAACACCAGCCTGCAGTATGGGGGTACTACATGCTAAACACCAGCCTACAGTACGGGGGTACCACATGCTAAACACCAGCCTGCAGTATGGGGGTACTACATGCTAAGCACCAGCCCACAGTATGGAGGTACTACATGCCAAACACCAGCCTACAGTATGGGGGTACTGCATGCTAAGCACCAGCCTGCAGTATGGGGGTACTTCATGCTAAACACCAGCCTACAGTATGGGGGTTCTACATGCTAAACACCAGCCTACAGTATAAGGGTACTTCATGCTAAACACCAGCCTACAGTATGGGGGTACTTCATGCTAAACACCAGCCTGCAGTATGGGGGTACTACATGCTAAACACCAGCCTACAGTGTGGGGGTACAGTGAAACCTGTTTTGAGAGACCACCCCTAGGGCAGGCTAAAAAGTGGTCACGTAAGGCAGGTGGCCTCTCAATGGAGGTGTAGCAACATAGGGAAGATAGTAAGAGAAACTTTGGAAATATATTCTTAAAAAGTATGTGGTCTTTCATTACAGTGGTCTCTCCTAACAAGTTTCACTCTACTACATGCTGCTCTACAGAATGCTGTCCTGATAGATCTTGTCCACAAGTCAGAGTCTAAATGTTGACCTTCACTGATGACAGTGGTGCCCCTGGCATACACACACTGCTAATCAAGACCATCCACGGGCGGTACAAAACAGTACATAATTAACCCTCCAAGTGCCAAATGCTAGACTGACCCAACAACTTTCTTTGGCCCATTTTCAGTGAAACTGAATATCTTGACATGGTAGGTTTAAGCTTTTCCTTCTCAGAATAAGGCAGAATCAATCTTCTGTAGTTGAAGACCTTATTACAAATACTAGAAGTATATTTATAAGCAACTGTGACATCCTCCTCGATATATTGTCTGACTGAATTTTCAACTTCATATATATATATTAATAGTGGTACCTGCTGTATGTGGCCCCCCTTCTGCCAAGAAAAAGTGGCCACATACAGCAGGTGACCTGTCACCACAGGTAAATTTTACAAAAGAAATGAACTCCTATGTCCGAGCCTAGTGACCACAAAAAGCAATGCAGCTGCTCACGGCAGTGGTTGCATACCCCAGGTATCACTCTGTATATATATATATATATATATATATATATATATATATATATATATATATATATATAGTTGTCCCCCTCTTGAGAGGCCCCCCTAATGACAGGCCACTTTTCAATGTGACAAAAGTAGCCTTTACATCATATTTTCCCTCATCAGAGGCCACCCTCTTATAAGGCCAGATTTCTGGTGCATTTGGGGCGGCTTCAGAAGAGGAAGACCACTGTATATGTATATATAGGACCACCCGGTACACTGTATATGTATATACAGGACCACCCGGTACACTGTATATGTATATTTAGGACCACCCGGTACATTGACATTCTCCCATAGTTACCCATGTGGAAACACAATTGTTCCCAACATAAGTGTGGAACCATTTTACGACCAAAATGAAATAAGAGAGAATTCTATTGGTTGTTGTTTTCTTTGTAAGCCAATCAGATTACGTAAGATAGAAAAGAGTAACTGAAAGTTCTTTCTGGACAGACGTACCTTAGCAACGCAATGTTGAAAGTGAACAAAATGGAGTCGAAACAGCTGCTGAAAGCATGCTTAACCAAGTAGGTTTTTGACAAAAACATAAGATTTAACGCTCTATGGGAGAAACAAAATTCCACATGGCCGTGTCATGGGGAATGGATTTACACAGCACTCGTTTCAAACCGTTCACTGCTTGCCAAAGGCTCGCAGTGAACAGTTTTAAAACTCATGCTGTCTAAATACATTCCCCATGACACGGTCATGTGGAATTCTATATTTCTCACATTCTAAGTTTTATTGCCTTGGGTGGATCCCATCACTCCAACAAGCCTTTATCACACTTGACTACAATACAGTCCCCATGGGTGAATATCACCAACTGAAAGACTGCCATCACAGATGTGCTCACTGTCTCTGCACACAGTTATAGAAACAAATTTATTTGTCTGCCTAAACAGAAGACAGTAAACAATTAGAACAGTTACTGCCGACTGGATACCCCCTGCTTTGCACGCACGAGTCCTCCACCTTGAACATGAAATCATGACCATAGTCAATAAACATGGTGAAATGTTATCATGTCTAGAAATGGTGTGAAAGAACAGTTCCGGTAAATTTGACCCCCTCCCCATTTGCAGAGGCTATATACGTGATTTGCAGAGATACACTAAGAACCTCTGGCATTTACAGTGGTACCTGTCTTCAGTCAAAACCTCTCCAATGAGAGACTGCATAAGACCACTGTCTCAGAACACTGTGCTATCTTTCCCATGTTATTATAGCTCTAATTAAAGACCACCCGTTTTGAGACACCACATTTTCACCTGCCCTAGTGGCGGTCTCTCAAGACAGGGACCACTGTAATCCATAAGTATTAACACTGTAAATGTTCTGTGGTAACTTTACTTGTTGAAGTTGTTCTTGTAATTAATATCCTCAAGCATTTACCCCATACAGCATACATTTAGATTGCCCTGAGGTACCTACGCCTTCCCTCATCCAGGTAGGTTATTCTTTCTCAAGGTCTTCTGAAGAAGGAATGTTCCACATGTACATGTATAGACTCAGACTCAGACTCAGACTCAGACTCAGACACAATTTTATTCGACCAATATACAATTTTATATGTGGACATTTCAGAGGGTACAGTTAGTGGTCAGGGAGACTCTCACTACGGCAAAACATTGCCGCTATCGTGAG
This sequence comes from Hermodice carunculata, assembly GCA_964020975.1. Taxonomy (NCBI): domain Eukaryota; kingdom Metazoa; phylum Annelida; class Polychaeta; order Eunicida; family Amphinomidae; genus Hermodice; species Hermodice carunculata. Next base: position 4,468,152 of record OZ026620.1, read on the forward strand.
AGCCACCCTATAAGGAATTTTGTTGCCAGACTACAATTACATGTTTAGGTAAACAAAAGCAATAATTGGTAGGGAGTTGCATTTTGAGGCAGAGTGCAGAACAATTAAAGTAGGGGGTAGTTGATCATTGATTTACAAGGTGACTAGAATTGGCTCTCATACAAATGTAACAATTAGGTATGGTACATCTATCTTTATACTTATCAAGCATTTTTGTTTTGGCATAATTAGCCATACCCTTCAGACTATGGGAATATATTTTTTTCCTTAATACAAGCATCAATTTTATTTATTGTGTTGGCCATGTCAAATCTTAGACAATTTTTGGCAAATGTATGGTTATGTCTCGAGATGTACAGGTTTTGAGATCTTCTGGTAGTGTATGTTTGCCTAGCAGTGTTTTGTAACAGTTGTAAAGGAAATTGTAGCAAATTGCCAGGAAGTTTATTATTTATATAGTTATGGTAAAATTTCAGTTTAGAGATAGTGAATATGTCTTTAACCTTAAGTAGTTTCAGACTTTTGTATAATGGGTCAGTGTGTGCATTATATTGGCTGCATGTTAGGACCCGCAAAATTTTTTTCTGTATTGTCTCGATTTTGTCCAATTTAAAGCCCCATGCTAAAAGGCAATAGTTTACATGTGATAGAAATATAGAATGATATATTTTCAATTTGGCACTCATGGGAAGTATACATTTGAGTTTGTTTAGGACACCTAGACTTTTAGACAGTTTAATTGCCAGTTTGTCAATATGGGCATTCCAGTTTCATTGTTTGTCTATATTTATTCCAATGAAGTTAAATGAATTAACGTGTTGAACTGGGATTGAATTTATGGTTAAGTTTGGTATCCTAAATATTTTGTTTGGCTGATGAAAGATCATGAAATTAGCTTTCTTAACATTTAGTGATAACTTATTAGAGTTCAATCATTCTGTTACTTTCTTTAGTTTCGAGTATTAACATATCTGGATTGGCAGTAGTATTGTCAGTAATGAAAGAATTTAGGGTGGTAGTTAGTGTAGAGTCATCTACGTACATGATAACTTTAAAAATTTCACTAGCTTCAGACAAATCATTTATATAAATAATAAAGAGAAGTGGGCCTAAAATTGAGCCTTGTGGGACGCCCGTTTTAATTGGTAGCAGTTCTGATTTTGTTATCTATTTCAACATATCGGAAACGATCTGTCAGATAGCTTTGGAAAAGTTGAGCTTGTGTGTTTTTTATCCCATAATAATTTAGTTTGTCTAAAAGTATTTTATGATCCAAGGTATCAAAAGCTTTTGATAGATCAAGGAAAAAGCAGATAGGAAGTTTACCATTGTCCATTTCGGTTATGATTTTATCAACAAGTTCAATGGTTGTATATTCTGTTGAATGACCTGATCGAAAGCCATACTGACTATTGTAGAAAAGTTTGAGAGATCTCCAAACTACTTTTCATGGGACCAATCTGACTGTCCAACAGTGCGACCCTGGGGGCTTTCAGAGAAGCATGTGAGCATAACATTCAAGCTGGACAACCCAAGGCTCCAAAGAGTGCATCTGGTCAAGAAAGATCACATGACATCTCTTGATCACTGGTGCCCTCTTGTCACTCAAATCTCCGCGTTTGTCCCCATTGGCCAACCAGTTTAGGAGAAGTTTCTCAAAACTTCAAAACTCTCCATAATTTATAAGAATTAAAGTGACTTCAGTCCTATCTACTGGACAAACTTGATAGAGACCTACCTTAAGTCAATTCCAATCAAGCTTGAAGAGCAATCAGTCAACCAATTTTACAATTTAGAAAAAGATTTTTAAAAAAGGACTTGTATACCAATAGACAACTAAAGTGCATCTTCATTTTTCTTTGATGACCAAATGCAGAAAGAGACCAACAAAGACAAAACCCTCATAATTTTAGGTATCCCAGCACCTAATATTAACAATGAGACTTTTACCCACACAAGGACAAAAAACTACAAGAAAATTGAAGAATTTTACAGGAAAAAGTAAAATACAGGAATAAAATATCAAAGTATCCAGTGTCCCTGCCGTAATACATACATTAAACACATCTATTACAAAACCACCATCAACAAATATGGAAAAAAATTAGCATCATTAACCTGCATTGTATGATTTTTCATACATTTTGTTCCAAAGCAGAGCACCTTGTTATATAGGACAATATTGCATGGTTCAGGAAAGTGTGAACAAAAATGAAAGTATTACAGGAGGCAAACAAGGCACCTGGATGCATGTGATATGCAAAACCCTCGGTAGCAACTCACACCTACTTCATTCTAGTTATGGCTTTCATACAATTCCTTGCACAAAAAATGTATTTTGCACCATAACCAAACTCTCATATTAAAGAGTCCACCACAAAGAATATTTTTGTACATAAGTTGATCGACATATAAATGTTCTTGGTTTCAAACCACTAGCTAAGGGTTTTTTGTGAACTCAGAACTGATTTATTTGACCAAAAGCAAATAAGGCTGGGCTAGACTGAAACTGGTGAGAGAAGCCCAACTGCTGTACAAAACAAAATCAAAGCTGACCGGTTTCATCACCTCTGTGACTCATCAGAGACTGAGGTTCACGACTCCCCGTACATGCTTATATATCAAGGTGTAACGTCTGCTGCTACCGTCGCACGTTATTGCATGTATGTCATGCTGTATGTTTAAGTGTGGCCATGCCTAGTCAAGGCACCCTTGCATGGTTCCCTGTTGCATGGTTCCCTGTAGTTTAGCATTGTACTACAAGTGCTGCATGTCATGACACAAGTGTGTGAAGTCAGACACCCAATGACCACCGGTCATAAATTGTAGATCACAGTGTCATGTAACAGCAGGGGTCTGCAATTGAGGGGTAACTTTGGGAGCTATTAACTTATGACAACACTGTTTCATAAGTAAAGATGGTGTTAGTAGGCAGATGAACTTGAGCAATAAAAATTTAGCATATGACTGAACTAGGAGTTCATCTACCTATAACATGAGGCTGAGAGGTTCTGCGGTATGTAATTGGTGAATCCAGTGTGATTCCCTGACCAGTCTTAGCTTGAGAGTCTTCTCTAAGCCTGGTGGTGTGCGTATATGCCAATACATACACATATGTATCTGCATACTTACATTCATACATATTTACATACATACATATATTCATACATACATACTTGACAAAATAAAAAAAAATTTCAAAACAGTGCTAGTATAGCAGGACACATGGAAGAAAATATAGGCCTGATGTGGAATTGCTGCCCATAGATCATGATGGATTGGTGTGGATCAAACTTAATGACAACCTGATTGGAACAAATAATTATTTGTGTATCTGTACTGTATAAATGCTGCCACAACAAAAATTTTGTATGTACCAGTTAAGTCAATTGATTTGCCAAAAAAAAAGAGAAATAATAAAACAAAATAAACTACTACTACTACTACTACTACTACTACTACTACTACTACTAATAATAATAATAATAATAATAATTATTATTATTATTATCTTCTCAGATAAACCTGAAGAGAAAAGTAATTCTATGGATGATTTGTCATACATGTCCTCTAAAATCCTACATAAATCCATCTATATCACCGTTCAGGCATTTATGAAATATACCGCCGTGCCAAACTATATCAAAAACTTTTTGATAGTCAATAAATGGCACGTATTGGAATGTCTGCCTACCTGATTTATTTGACATAAAAATGCAAGCAGGATATGATACGCTCACACAAACAGTTACATTGAAAGATTCATGTGAAAGCACAAAACTTAAGACTGAAATGGTACGGCAGGATGACCCCAATTAAGGATACTATATCCGCTATCATGGAGGCCACATGAGCCTAAAGAAAATATAACACAACATTCCAGCAGATGGTTCATCAAAGCAAAATGCCCAGACAATGCACATTTGTCAACGCATACAAAACAAATCATTGATGGTACATGTGTCAATAAAATTACTCATAACATGATGTTTGGTGCGCTTTGCGAACCCATATAAGGAATGAGTGTGAAAATTACTTGTTGTGCACAAAGTGACAAACAATTAAGTATTTCCTACTTTAAAGACATTCCTTAGTGACAGATAGGTAATCACAGTAGTCTTCATACGGTACCTCCACTAACCACAATATTTGTCGGCCATTTCTTTTTGTCCATTTCCACTGTGACTGTGGTCCATGCTAAGGCGTAGAACAACTGTAACAAAAAAAACCAAACTTTTTTAATACATGTATGGGTGAAAATCCAGCCACTACATACAACAATAACCTTCACTTCTGGCCTTGGTTATTCAAATACACATCTCAATTGAACAATCTTGGAGGGCAAAAGATCTACAAACAAGTCATTAAAATTTTTATCCAAGCTGCTAATTCTAAATGTAATGATGTAATGTTGTTTCCAGGATTTGATGTATCCTCAATGCTACTGGTCTCACAACTGGTTTGTGGCCATTTTTCCTGTTTTGAATATCTTTGCAATTTACACTGTACAAGAAATGCCTGACAAAGGATACAAAGTACATGCTCTGAAGATAACAGACATTTTATAGACATTCAGATGGTACAAAAGCCAGAAAGTGCATTTCTATGTTGCTGTCATTTAAAGGAAAATAATCTATTCAATACAGTTTTTTTTCCCTTTAAATCGTGGAAAACTTTTTGCCATTTTAGTCCTACAGTAAGGCAATTGATATCAATAGGCAGTCTGGGTTGTGGGATCTATAGGGTCATCATCATGGTGAGTCAGGACAGCCAGACTGGCTGTCTGGGGTGTGGGATAGAGTCATCATCATGGTGAGTCAGGACAGACAGACTGCCTGTCTGGGGTGTGGGATAGAGTCATCATCATGGTGAGTCAGGACAGACAGACTGCCTGTCTGGGGTGTGGGATAGGGTCATCATCATGGTGAGTCGGGACAGCCAGACTGGCTGTCTGGGGTGTGGGATAGAGTCATCATCATGGTGAGTCAGGACAGCCAGACTGGCTGTCTGGGGTGTGGGATACAGACTTTAAAACTCCCAATTCAGTGATTGTGTGGATTCTATGACCGACTTGGGATAGCATGACCTCAGCGCTATGTGCTTTGGTCATGATATCAGATCGAGGTCCTAGAATCCGGACAATCACTGAATGGGTAGTTTTAAGTCTATTCCATTATGGCTAGACATAATTTAACTCTAATAATTACCCCTAATGCAGGACTTTTCACACAGTATGCCTACACAGGTCTACCAGCCACCAGCCGATCTCCAAGTAAAGTGGCACTTCATTGGAATCATTAGGCTCAGTGCCAAATTATCACTCTGAATTTACATGTTTGTAAGTTAATGAAAACAAAGAGGTCCATTGATTCTACCAACATTAGAGCATCACACACACAGACACACAAACACTGTTGCACTAAGAGTATAGGCTGTGTTCAATTTTAACATCACATCTGCAATCAACTAGGAATGCCAATTAGTGGAAACAGTAGGTCAACTGTTTTAAATGAAAGTTTGCAATTCTGTCAACAGATGGCACTGCATGTATGTAAATAAAGTTTCGAACTTAGCTAGAAAAAATATTAACACCCCTTACTGTTTGCTTCAAATTTAAGGCATGGAAACACAAAGTTATGGTTTATTTTTGGATAGATAAATGTTATTTACGCCATAAAACAAAAAAAACTTCATTATAAATTGCTGGATGACGCTGTGGTCAGTGCTGATACTAAGAGTGGTCAAAGATTAAAATGCAGCCATCTGATTGGCTGTTTCTCGCTGCACACTGTTAAAACTTCATGACACATACTATCATCAAGACTGTTGACAACACCATTGTCACCACACTATTACAACTTCATGACACATACTGTCACCAAGACTGTTGACATCACCATTGTCACCACACTGTTACAACCTCAGTTAAAAGTGGGTTATCAACACAGATCCAGTTGAGTTGGGTCCTCACCTCTCCTGGCTGCTGGTAGCGTTTCATGACTTTGCCCGTGGAACAGTTAATAAAACAGATAGTTTCGCCACCACAGGTAGCAACAATGTTGCTTCTTTCACCTAAAAATATCCACATGCATGATCTTAAAACATTCTGATGAAATGATCAGGAACAATCAAAGTAGAATTTAATTTTCTTTTTAAATTGTCCATGTCAAGTTCAGTTTCCTTTTGGAATGTGTACTACCTAAAATAATCCATGTTGTAATTCTCATATTTTAAATTTTGATTTAAATATGTTTTTTCTTCATTGAATAATTCACAAATGTCTTCCTTTGTCTCATTTAGTCCTTGAAAGGGCTACATTGACTTGACCACAACCGGTATCTCACAGACTCGACAGCCCAATATTGTGAGACCACAAGTGTAGCCATATATGTGACAGCTTAACTTGACAACTTGAGAGTTTCCTCTCTCTCTCTCTCTCTCTCTCTCTCTCTCTCTCTCTCTCTCTCTCTCTCTCTCTCTCTCTCTCTCTCTCTCTCTCCCTCCCTCTCCCTCCCTCCCTCCCTCCCTCCCTCCCTCCCTCCCTCTGCAAATTTGTCCAACATTTCATTTAAAAAGAATTATACGTAGAAACTCAAAACTTGGCATGATTATACTTACATACATAAAATCTTAGGTTTTTGTTTAGAGGTTCAATGGTTTTGAAAATGTAAATCTTGAATATCGCCAAAACTATTATACGCACAGGTAACCAACGCAACTTCGATTAATATTTTGTAACACTGCACATTTTTGTAATTTACATGTGACCTCTAAATGTCAAAGGTCAATGTCATTTTGCCAAATGAAGTTTTCATCTAGCCATAACTCGATCAATTTTTATTCAATTCTGATCATGTTGAGCTCAAATTGTAGCTATTGTATCACTGCACATTTTTGTAATATACATATAACGTCTAAAGGTCAAGGTCATTGGGACCTTTGAAATTTTCCTCCAGCCACAACTCTCTCAATTTTATCCAATTATGCTGGACCCAAATTGTTGGTATTACAACACTGCATATTTTTGTAATTTACATGTAGCCTCTAAAGATCAAAGGTCAAGCTCATTCCAACCAATGAAATTTTCATCGACCCATAACTCAGTCAGTTTTTATCCAATTTTGATCATGTTGGGATCAAATTGTAGGTATTGTAACACTGTCCATTTTTGTGATTGACATGACCTCTAAAGATCAATGGTCAAGGTCATTTGGACCTTTGAAATTTTTCAACCAGCCATAACTCTGTCAACTTTCATCCACTTCTAATCACGTTAGACTTCAATCTTAGGTATTGGAACACTGGACATTTTTGTAATTTACATGTGACCTCAAAAGGTCACAGGTCAATGTCATTTTGCCATTTGAAATCTTCTCCCAGCCAAAAACTTGGTCAACTTATATCCGATTTTGATCGGTCAAATTATAGATATTGTAACACTGCACATTTTGGTAATTTACATGTGACCGCTATAAGTCAAAGGTCAAGTCATTTGGACCTTTGAAATTTTCATCCAGCCATACTCAACCAGTTTCCTTCCAGTTCTAATCATGTTGGACTGAAACTGTACGTATTGTAACACTGCACATTTTTGTAATTAACATGTCACCTCAAAGAGCAAAGGTCAAGGTTATTTGGCCCTTTGAAAGTTTCATTTACCCATAACTTGGTTATTTTCATCTGATTCAGTTCATGTTGGGCTGAACTCATAGGTAAAACTGTACATTTTTGTATTTAACACAAGACCTCGAAAGGTTAAGGTAATTTGGGCCTTTGAATTTTCATCCAGCTATAAATTCATCCCTCTAATTTCAGCTATGTCAGGCTCAAATTATAGACTTTGCAGCAATGAACATTTCTGTAATTAACATCTCACCTTTAAAGGTCAATTCATTGGGACTTTGAAATTTACATCTAGCCATAAGCCTAATGGAATGCGAATTACCAAAGGACAAAGGTTGAAGCATTTAATATTTACAAATTTTGACGGCACACAGACAGATTTGCTTTGAAGCAAGTCAGCTTTTCTAGTTTCCTTTTGCCTTTAATTCATTCATGTGACATATTTAGTGACCTGACACATTTTGCATGAATCTTTACAAGACTTGGCTCTGCGTACACATCCAATGTGTACAGTGATTTACCTGGAAGGACACCTTGCTGCTGACACCTGGGGGCACACTGTTGATCTTTATTATTGTTATTTACATGTCCTATCCAAGATTGCATTCTGAGATTCTTTAGAACTGACTTTTTGGGTTAAGTGTTTTATATACCTGTTTTGGGATTTTTTGGTTCGAACTGACATGACCATACTGCTGAGGTTCCATCGGACGGTCTGCAGCCTTTTCCATCTTTATTTTCTGTGTGACATCTGACGAAGTGCACTGGCTCAAAATCACTAACATGAGGCTGTAAATATACATCAAAGGAAACATGCAGGTTATAATTTTCACTCCAACTCTCATAAATACACAAAAATATCATAATCATGATGGCACCCACTTAAAAGGCCCTTTGAAAGGGAAACAAGAGGACAGTGAGAACAGCCTGTGCTCAGCTGACCTAAGCTTGTCCATAAAATCAAAGTTCCAACTGCATAGACCTGTGCTGAGCTTGAGCTGAGCACATATGACATTTAGAAGTACTTCTAAGATTTGTCTGAGGAAAACTTCATTAGAAATATGATAATTCTTATTACAGTATGAGAAATTGAAGAATATTTACAGAGAACTTTAAATAGAACCTTATCACTTGGTGGAGATAATACATAATATTGAGCATTAGAATGCCCATTCACTTACATAGTAATCAATAGGAAAGGTGCACAAAAAATAGTTAAAAATAATACAAAATTGCAGGGCTACCTGGTGAACAAATTAAGAACTAGGAGTTCCCAGGAGTATTCCTGTGTGATATCAAACCAATTGGGTGAGCGGTTTCGGTGAAAATTTTTTTAAGATTTGCCCCCCCAAAAAGACCCCCCCCCCCCCTTAAAAATATTTTTTTTTTGTTTTTTTAAATCGCTGGCCATTTGACCAAATTTGGTAGATATCTACCCAAGGCAGAGCCCCATCAAGTTTAAAGAAGATGTGGCTATCTGTTAAGGAGGAGAAGTTGAAAATGTGAATTGTGGACAGAGGACTGAGCCTCCTAATAGCACAGCCAACTGACAAGTCAGCTGAGCTGAAAAGGCTTATTCCATAAAGCACTACATTTCTGGGACCATATCATACAGAATGTATGATATTTTGACAATTACTGCTGCGAAATACCACTCGTTGCCAGCTCTGCATTGGCTTTGTAAGAGTTCAACAAAAATAGGCAAACACAACAAAGAAAAAAACAGTTTAATTCACACCAATAAAATATTTGCCAGCCATTAAAAGAAACAGCTTCTTGTTATGACACTAACAAACGTCATCTTTATAATGACCGACATGCATACTGTTACAGATGTAATAAAAGGGACCAGCCTCAAGGACATTTTATCTTCTTGTTTGCAGTTGTAATGAATTAACTCCATTAACCTCAATATCTAGCACCAACTGGAAAGACAATGGCACAACACTAATCAAAAAGACAATGATAGTCTTGAGCTCTGCTGACCTTGCATGCACAAAATGAAGTGGTCCTGTGACCTTTTGAATTAGGTGAAAGTCACTATTCTTCCAGACGGTCGTGCACAAAATCCATCAATAGTCAAAGTCCTACCTAAAATACTTTTCAAGTTATCAAGTGAACAGTAAAATTCATGAGAGTGACTATGTAACCTTCAAAATAAAGTCAAGGTCACTCATGTACAGTGTAAATCTGGCCTCCATACAGGACCACCAGTTTCAAAGGTCCAGATCAAATAGGTCTGCAGTTTTTAAATAATTCATCAAGTGGCCCTGCGGCCTCGCAAATAAAATCCAGGAGAGCCATGTACTGTACAAGTCTTGCCCTGACACCCAGGAATGTCCATATGCTATTTCAAAACAATTGGCCTGGTGATTTCAGAGTAAATAAGATTTTGCCAAAAATGAACAAATTCATAAACAAGAGGCCTATGGGCCTCATGCTCTGCTGGCACCATGGCCACATTGCACCTATATCTTCATTTCAAAGTTGAGAGTCCTCTAGTGGCTTCTGAACATATAAAGCTTATGTGATTTTAGTGTCTTATTTGTACACCAGGCACATTTAATGTATAAAATGTCCACTAGATGGCACTTCGCTCCACATGTAATCATAGCTTATTTGTGCAATTCATGTGATGGATATTGTTGCATGTGCAAAGACAACAATAAGTGAGTCCTTCATTTTATGTCCTAAGTCACCTCACAACAGAACATCAAGCTCTTTCAGATTATGTAATACAAGGGGCCATTGGCATGGTGCTGTCTTGACATTGCCATTGCCATTGATGTCCAAGCTACACCCTGTCATAACAAAATTGCCTCTTTCAACTTTACAGGCATGGTGACCTCACAAAAATTGGTCAAGGTCACTGGTATTTTATAACATTCTAGCACTGCAAATGGTCTATACATCTTACAAATTTGGCAAGTCTAATCCACTTATTTTTCCAAATATAAAATTTTATATCTGAAAACATTTTTGGCTCATAATTTATGTCAAATTATAGGTGGCTCCACTAGCATCATTAGCAACTTAAGACTTTGACCTCCCCCACAATCCCAACAAATTCCTGGAAGATCCGCCAAAAATTTTAGATGCTATAGTGTTGACACGATTTTCACATTTTGACCCCTATATTGCATTATATTATAGGTGGTGCTGCCATTTTGGAAAGCCATCTAGAATTTCAATTTCAAGTCATGAAAGTTATGTTGGGCTACCTTGAAAACTGTGGATGGTATCACGCTAACGAGCAAAAGTTGACAAACGTCTCCTTTGAAACTGAAAAGCTTCATACACTATTCCACTATACTGACACTGGTATAAACAGGTAAATAGTAATACAATTTTTAGCACGATAAAGTTGGCTAGAGGTGTTATGAGGTAAAGTGTACTAAGGTATTAGCTGGAAGCCACCTCTTCCACTATACTGGATGAAGATTGAAAAGAAAGAAATCATGCAAAAAGTGAGTATGATCATGATTTTCCAACTTAAGAATGACTAGAGAAAATTCTGTAGGTGGGTTAAGTATACTTTACCCCGGGTACTTTGCCACTGACAGCCGTTGAATACCACCACAACACAGCATCACGGTCAAATCATCTACCGCAGCCATACTCAGAAAGAATTTTAACTCATTCCATAGTATGGTGACAGACCTTGGTCAGTGGTTCTGGAACTGCCTGGCAAGTCAAGCTGCAGTTGCAGCATGACTTGCCAGGCAGTGCCAGAACCACTGACTTAAGACTATGTCCATGTTGGTACTTGAACGAAAGCTCTTTTCATGAAAAATTTAAATATGCAATTGTCATCTTAAATCTAGGTGGATATACGGAAAAATCAGGGACTGGTATGGAATGAGTTAGTCTGATAAGAAGTTTAGGATCAAAATTAAAATCAACTTGTTTTGATCCCACATTCTTTAATCCTGGGTAGCGTGAGCAACTTGTGTGTGAATCAATCTGTTTTATGGCTTTTGTACAAAGCATATGATTATGACTTAATCTTTGATCCAGATTTTGATATAGCTTAAAAGATAAAATACTGGATTAAACTAAGACTGATAAAATGAAAAAGTTGAAAAAGGAGTTTGTATTATAGCTCTTCCGGCCACTGGGGATAATGTCTTTTCAACCTATCACACACACTGGCATGGGTTTTAAATTAACACTCACTCTATTAACGAGTTTGTAATGATCAGGCACCCCAGTGTGAAACAGTTCAGTCTGTCAGGTTTTCCTGGAATTGTTGACAATTATGGCAAACCTAAATCAAATCAATCTGCTGAACATGATAACCTTGCATCAAACTGTCATGTACATCCATAAAATTCCTTGGTAACCAGTCAGCAACTTATCATAAAACTCTCTGATTATTTCCACCACATTTTCAGGAATGGCCACCTGTGCTCCACAGTCATTAAAGAACAGATGGAATATTACTTGTACATGGCATACTCTTCAGCTTTTGCCTTCATTGATTTCACGGCTTTCTCATGTTTTGGTAATATATCTTAAGCCAAACTGTCATAACAAGGCTTGAACAAGAGGATCATGATGATCCTGTGCTCTGCTGACTGGGATCTGCTTTTACAGTATTGGAACACATGGACTGCAGTCTAGATTTGTACAGCTATATACATGTATGTAGAGTGGTGGCAAAGTTTGTCCTTAAAATAAATTTTGCAGAAGGACGGAAGGACAGACGGACGGCGGATGCAAACAGATTCTATAAGCTCTGCTGATGGTAGTACATGTATTATCAATTGACATACCTTGCTGTTTCAATGGCTGCCGGTGTACAGTGGCAGCACTCACTTACAGTCACAAAGTCTGATATCGCATAACTTTGTCAAAAATTAACATATCCACATTATTTTCGCAAACTTTCATTGTCTAATGTCCAACTATATTTTGATAAAATTGTAAGCAATTCTATCATGCTGTTCTGCAGAAGAAGTCGAAAACAGCCCTAACACGCAAAAATTCATAAAAAAAAATAGGAAAAAATCCCAGCGCCACATGGGGGCCAAAATGAGAACTAGTTGACCCTATGTGCAATATCAAAGCAATTGGCCAGGTAGTTCTTGAGATGAAAAAATAAATTAAAAAACTCATTAAAAATAGAAAAATTATTGCATCATCATCTCGTTCGCAAACTTGGTAGAGGTTCACCTGGGCAACATCCATGTGCAAAATTAAAACATTCCATACAATGGTTTTTGAGAAGAAGTCAAAAGGGTAAATACAATAGTGTAATATATGCACTGTATTGCGATATATATATATACATATATACACATACATCTGCAGCACTTCCTAACAGTTGCGAAGTTTGATGTCCCATAACTTTGCCTAAAATTAACATATCCATATAATTTTCGCAAACTTTCATTGTCTAATGTCCAACTATATTCTGATAAAATTTTAAGCAATTCTGTTCAGCCGTTCTGGAGAAGAAGTTGAAAATAGCCTTAACAGGCAATAATTCATAAAAAATAGGGAAAAAAATCACAGCGCCACCTGGTGGCCAAAATAAGAACTAGTTGACCCCAGATGACCCTATGTGTAATATCAAAGCAATTGGCTTCGTAGTTCTTAAGATGAAATTTTAATTTTTTTCAAAAAATAAATTAAAAAATTTATAAAAAATAGAAAAATTATTGCATCATCATCTCCTTCACAAACTTGGCAGAGGTCCACCTGGGGATCATCCATGTGCAAAATCAAAACATTCTATGAAGCGGTTTTTGAGAAGAAGTCGAAAATACAAAAAGTCTATCGACATACGGACAGACAGACGGAAATGGATTCTATAAGCTCTGCTGACTGACAAGTCAGCAGAGCTAAAAATACAGATGTTCTGGATCAGTTTTGACCTGTACACATGCCAATTGGCAAGCTGAAATTTCTACTACTTTTTTATTTAATTGAGCCTGTCTCTACGTGTAAAGCTGCTGTCATACAGTGCCTTGCCCTTGACTGAATAAGTATCTGTAGTCGACCGCCCATATAAGATGTCATACCCTGACAAAAGAGTGGGCGTGTCTGGAGTCAACTGCCTATATCGGATGTCACATCCTGACAGGTGAGTGGGTGTGTCTGGAGTCAACTGCCTATATCAGATGTCATGCCCTGACAGAAGAGTGGGCGTGTCTGGAGTGGACCACCCATATCAAATGTCATACCCTGACAGAAGAGTGGGCGTGTCTGGAGTCAACTGCCTATATCGGATGTCACATCCTGACAGGTGAGTGGGTGTGTCTGGAGTCAACTGCCTATATCAGATGTCATGCCCTGACAGAAGAGTGGGCGTGTCTGGAGTGGACCACCCATATCAAATGTCATACCCTGACAGAAGAGTGGGCGTGTCTGGAGTTGACAGCCCACAAGGGTTGTCCTCCTCAGACAGCAGAATGGGCGTGTCTCATGGCAACACACTTTGAGGAAAAACCACTCACAACTTAAGTTTGTTAATATGACAGTCATTCACACCAGTTCTGTCCACCACACACTATCATACAGGTAGAGCTGCCATAGCGTAGAGCCAAGTCATTGATTGAATAATTGGTATGTCTGCACTTGACTGCCCAAATGGAATGCCATACTCAGAGAGTGGAGTGGGCCTGTTTCATGGCAACTCGTCACAAAGCAGGTGACCACCCAGTGCTACCAGAACCCCTGGAGTCTCACTACCTGGGAATCTACTTGGGTTTTCATTTGACTCTTTGGGCCAAAGTGGAGGTACCTTTACTACTCATATTCCCCCCCCCCCCCCCGAATTGACACTTGACTCAAAAACTTTCCTTGGCATGAGTTGGGCACTAAGTGCCCAACTCATGCCAAGGAAAGTTGTTGACCTAGGGCATGTGATTTAGATAGGGCTCATTTACAATTCTCAGTCAAAACTGTTTTCCATCACTGTTGAACTTAGTTGAAAACACTGAAGCAGACGACACTAGACAACCGGCCGGTTTTGGTGGGTTGAAGGGGAAAAGAGTTAAGTTACCATATTTTCTAATTCTTGGTCTTCCTATGGACTGATTTACAGCCACACAATATGACTGACTGAGAGTTAACATCATGGGTAATAAGAAAAGTCAGTTTTTGTTATTTTGAAATGTACCACAGGATCAACACAAGGCTGCTGGCTAATTAGTGCCGACTGTTAGGGCATTTACATTGACCATAATCTTCAAAACGCTTTTATTCTGTTCCACGCAGAATACAGACCCAGAGCAGAGGCACACCCTGTGGGAAGACTGCAGAAGCAAATAAATCTTCTTGCAGACATTTCTGTTAATAATTTAACCCTTTCCCCCCTTGAATTAAATCTCAGTCAACAGCTTCCCTTGACCTGGGTCATGTGATCTTGATAGGTCTCATCTCCAATTCTCACAAAGTTGAAAACACTGAAGAAGACGACATTTGACCACCATCCGGTTTTGGTCAGTTTAAGGGAGAAAGGTATAAATATTGTATGACTGTTAAAGCAGGTCAAACAAAAATACTGGTTGTCCGAAGAGGTGGTATGGTGAAAAACAGTGTGAAATATTTTTACAACCATGGTGTCCAAGATTAGAGGTAGTGTCAAACTACATATACCTAGGCATACTATTTTGTTCAAACGTCTGCTGTCATAGAGCATTTGAAACACGAGCCCCAGGGCCTGATGTCCCATCTACTCCCTGCTGTTACAAAATCAACTGTTTCAACTTCATAGGCCTGGTGACCTACAAAAAATAGGTCAAAGTCACTGATATTTTGTAACATACAAGTGCCTTTGCCTGTGCCCAGGTAACAAATTAAACTGATGTCAGAGGAGGTAATGTGGCAAAGGGGAACGGACATCCACTTTAAACATGTTTCAACAAATGTACAAATTACCTAAGGCCTAACAAAAAATACATGTGTGGGTCCAATAACCTGACCAACTCCACTGAAATTGAAAAGGCCCGAGTCCCGACCCTAAACAATTTTTTTTGAAACATACAATAAAAAAAAAAGCTTCAATCCACCCTACCCTAATAAAAATTGATCGAACCTGGTTAAAAGATTTAATTGAGAAGTGGCCTTCATGTGTCGTTATTTTGCAGTAAAGTCAACTCAAACACAGTATATGAAACATAAAAAAAAAACCAGGTTCAAGCCACCCTTCCCTAATAAAAATTGATCGACCCTGGCTGAAAGATTTTATAAAGGTGGCCACCGTGTGCCATTATTTTGCAGTAAAGTCAACTCATACGCAGTACTATTTTATTTCTACTTGTCTGCATTGGAGGGTTAACTTGGGTTAACATAGCCATGGTTGTTCGGTGAAACAGCAGAGTCATAGCCTCAGTTGAAAGATTTATCAAGAAAGCAGCTGTCATATACCATAAAGTCAACTGAAACACAGTATATGAAGTCAAGAGCCTTGCTGAGCCAAAGATGGAGCTTAGTAAGGAAGGTTGCCCGGATAGTGGATACTGGTGTAAAAGTACCGGCCGGTTCTTATATAAGTGGTAATTAGCATTGGCCATGATCTATACATACTATAAATTAGGCATGGCTAATTCAATTATTTTTCAAATTACGGAATTTTATATCATTCAAGACATTTTAACTCTTAATTTTTCTCAATGTATAGGTGGCATCACTAACATCACATGCACATGAGATTTTGACCTCCACAATCCCAATGAATTCCGTGAAGATCCATACAAAATGCAGTGACTCAAAAAGTAGGTCATCAAGTACAGTTTTATGTAAAATGTAATCAAATGCAATTATGATCTTAAGGCTCTCTTCTCTTTGCCATACATGTCCAAGATACACCCTGTCATTACAAAATCACCTCAAACTTCACAGGCATGGTGACCTCACAAAAATAGGAAAGGGTCACTGATATTATATATCATTTTAGCATTGGAGATGATCTATATATCCTATCAATTCGGCAAGTCTAACTAGAACAGGCGGATTTTCCAACAGAAAATCAAATGTCTCCCCGTGCGCCCTTACTACTGTCACCCTTATTTTTATAAATAGGCATACCGATTCCAATGATCTACAAATATAGTGAAGGTACACTCTTTATTGACATTTCAAAACGTTGATTTTTGATAAAATGCCCACGTGACCTTGAAAAACAGGTCAAGGTCATACATCTGCAGTTACAAGCAAAGTCTTACAAAACTCTGACATAAAAACATAATCACACAAAACATCAACCTCTTTAAGTCTAATCTTTCTCGAGTGCATTTGCAATTATTTTAAAAAAGTGGCCATGTGACCTGGAAAATAGGTCAAGGTCACCCATCTACAATCCCAACCTAGTTGGTATTATGGTACATAATCATGCAAAATTCCAACCTTCTAAGTCAAATCCTTGCAGAGTTGTTGCATGCATGTGAGTTTTAGATGACATGCCCACGTGACCTTGAAAAATGTCAAGATCACCCATCTGCAATCCCAAGCAAGATCATATATATAGGAACATCTTCACATAAAATTTCAACTTCCCAAGTCAAATCTGCCTTGATTTATCATGTCTACATTGATTTTAGACAAAATGCCCATGTGACCTTTAAAAATTTGTCAAGGTCACACATCTGCAGTTACCAGCCAGGTCTTACAAAAGTCTTACACAGAAACATAATCACACACAATGTCAACCTCTTTAAGTCAAATCTTTCACGAGTGCATCTGCAATGATTTTTACACAGTGGCCATGTGACCTTGAAAATATGTCAAGGTCACCCATCTACAATCCCAACCTAGTTCATATTATGGTACAAACTCATGCAAAATTTCAACCTCTAAGTCAAATCCTTGTGGAGTTATTGCATCCGTGTTAAGTTTTCATGACATGCCCATCTGACCTTGAAATATATGTCAAGGTCATCCATCTGCAATCCCAAGCTAGTTCATATTATGGTCCATAATCATGCAAAATTTCAACCACTTAAGTCAAATCCTTGCGGAGTTATTGCGTCCTCATCAATTTTACATGACATGCCCACATGACCTTCAGACATAGGTCAAGGTCATACATCTGCAGTCACAAGCAAAGTCTTACAAAAATCTTACACAGAAACATAATCACACAAAATATCAACCTCTTTAAGTCAAATCTTTCACGAGTGCATTTGCAATGATTTTTAAAAGTGGCCATGTGACCTTGAAAATAGGTCAAGGTCATCCATCTACAATCCCAACATAGTTCATATTATGGTATATAATCACTCAAAATTTTAACCTCTTAAGTCAAATCCTTGCGGAGTTATTGCGTCCGCCTCAATTTTAGATGACATGCCCATGTGACCTTGAAAAATAGTCAAGGTCACCCATCTGCAATCCGAAGCAAGGTTTTATATAGGAACATCTTCACAAAAAATTTCAACCTCCCAAGTCAAATCTTTCTCGAGTTATGGCGTCCGCAACACATACAACAATGTGTTGAAGAAGAAGAAGGAGAAGAACAAGAAGAAGCGATAGAATCGGATGCAAAAACAACATGTCCCCCCATTGCAGGAGGAGACATAACTCAATTACTCTTCCAAATATGAAATTTTATATCTTAAAACAAATTTTAGCTGATAATTCTGTCAAATTATAGGCTGTGCACTATTATCATTAGCAACTTAGATTTTGACTTCCCCCACAATCCCACCAAAATCAGTGAAAACCTGCCAAAACTTAAAAGATGCTACTGTTCACAAGATTTCACAGTTTGACCCCCATATTACATAATATTGTAAGTGGCACCACCAATATCAAAAGGGACCTACATTTTCATACACCCTATCCTGAAAGTCCTGAAAGTTGGACTAACTTGAAAACTGTGGTCGGTATATGGTGCTAATGAGCAAAAATTTATGGGCGGACAGACATGAGTGGTCGCATAAGCTCTGCAATCTTGGTCAGCAGAGCTAAAAGGTTTTTCCACTAAAAGTGCACAGTTTTCAAATACATTGCCAAACAAAGTCAAAATTATAAATTTTTATGATTCTTTTAAATGCAATGCACATTTGTTTGAAAATACTTATCTTAAGAAAATATATTTGCTTTCTGTCAACCACCAACGTGAACAGTGACACAAACTTGCTATTTCTGTGTGATTGGCATGTTTTGTACACGGTTTAAAATAACTGTTATGACATGCAGCATGCTTTGTGAGGAATGCCATCACATCAGTGTGTTAATGACAGCGCCAATACCCTAGGAATAAATTTAATGAACAATTTGAGCCACAGACCTCAGCCACCAGTGAATCGTTTCTCCTTTCACACAGTCTCCTTGGTTTTAGATGAAAATGGGAGAAATATATGTGTGACTTGCAGACAAAAATTATATTACAAAGAATATGAGTTATTGAAGTCAGTTTAAGAAAAGGTGCTGGCAAAACTGAAAAAATTTTGTCACAGCTTGGTGAGACTACAAGATGTCTCAAGACATAACTGGGCCATGTCCTACAGAAATGACTGTAAATCAACTTGGCTATGGAAATAGGAGATATGCATATTAAGTTCCAGCCCAAATTGCATAGCTGATTGACTAATCTCGCTTGGTGAGATATGGCCAGATACGGGTCGGTACCTGTGGGGTCAAGCAGGATATTACTAATATTTTGGAAATACAGAACACTTATTCAAGGCAAATGGAATTTTTTCTTATATATGGCTTGGGAAGTGCTAGAAGAATACCAGTTTGGCATTTGGGAACTTAAATTTCTCAAAAATTCCTAATTTTGCGAGAAATAAGCATATGGCCTACCGGTGACAGTGAGGTGACCCGCATGTCCCCTGTGATGGCCAGGCGTCAAACCTGTGCTTTGTGGTGGGAAATTTATATGCATACTGCATATTAAACAAGAGGATCTAATGCTCCATTGCCACCATGGCTATATTGCACCTGTTCATTTCAAAGTTGTGAGTCCTCAAGTGGCCTATGAACATTTAATGCATAAAATGTCCACTAGATGGCACTTTGCTCCACATGTAATCATAGCTTATTTGTCCGATTCCTGTGATGAATATTGTTGCATGTGCCATGACAACACAGAGTGAGTCCTTAACTTTATGTTCTCAGTGACCTTGGGACAGAAGATCAAGGTCACCCACATTTTGTAATACAAGAGGCCCATAGGCCTCGTGCTGTGCTGACATTGCCACTGATGTCCAAGCTACACGCTGCCATTACAAAATCACCTCTTTCAACTTTACAGGCATGGTGACCTCACAAAAATTGGTCAATGTCACTGAAATTAAAAAAATTCTAGCATTGGACATGGTCTATATATCATATAAATTTGGCAAGTCTAATCCAATTACTTTTAAAGATATGGAATTTTATGTCTTAAAACACATTTTGGCTCATAATTTCTGTCAAAATATAGGTGGTGCCGCTTGTACCACACGCATCTAAGACTTTGCCCCCCCCCCCCACAATCCCACGAAATTTGATGACGATCCGCCAAAAAATAAGATACTAGACTGTTCACAAGATTTTCATACTTTGAGCCCTGATATTTCATATTGTTGTAGGTGGCAAGACCCATATCAAAACAAATCTAGATTTTTATACACCCTTTAAGTCCTAAAAGTTTTATTGGGCTAATTTGAAAACTGTGGAAAATACTGCTGTCACAAGATTTTCACATTTTGACTTGTATACTAAATAATACTATAGGTGGTACCAACAACATTGATGCCAACAAAGATTTTTATACATTTTATAACTCCTAAACATTATATGGGCCTATTTCAAAAATGGTGGGGTGAAAAGCATTCACGAGATGACCCATATATTCAAACTGGCCATTTGACCTTGACCTTCTCTGTTCAAAATATGCACCCAACATCCAGCTTTCTAAAAATAGTCTGTTTGTTCAAATCAGGTAATAACTTTTGAAGTTATTGACAAAAAACAATTAACTTGGACAATTGCCAAACTCCACAATTATTGGGTCACAGTGACCCAAGAAGGATGTCACCAAGTACAGTTTTATGCATTATGTAATTAAGTGCAACTTTGATCTGGAGGCTTAATTCTCTTTGTCATTAATGTCCAAGCTACATCCTGCCATAACAAAATCAACTTTTCAACTTTACATGCATGGTGACCTCACAAAAATACGTCATATGTCATTATATAACATTCTATCTTTGGCCATGGTCTATATGTCTTATAAACTTGGCAACTCAAATCTAATTACTTTTCATAATATGGAATTTTATATCTTAAAACACATTTTGGCTCATAATTTCTGTCAAATTATAGGTGGCACCACTAGCATCACTACGCAACTTAGACTTTGACCTCCACCACAATCCCACCAAATTTGGTGAAGATTCATCACAAAGATACTTGTGTTCATAGGATTTTCACATTTTGACTCCTATTTTACATAACAATGTAGGTGGTGCCAAATATATCAAAAAAAAAAAAGACTAGACTTTCATACATCCTTTAAGTCCTGAAAGTTGTATTGGGATAACATGAAAACTGTGGACGGTATGGCACTAAGGAGCGACAGTTTACGGACGAACATGAGCGGTCACATAAGCTCTGTGACCTTTGGTCAGCAGAGCTAAAAGAATTAATTATGGAACTTAATGTCAGTTAGTACAGAGCAGCTGCGAAACTGAAGTTACAAGTGGTGGAAGCAATTGTAAATATTGTATTCTTCCAAAATGTTCACAGTCAGTGTTCACAGAACAGATTACCCTCGGCACCAACAATCTTTTTTTCCTCAATTCTGCATTTTTTTTTTTTTTTGAGACTTCACAGGTGCCATAATATAGTCTAAATGCACCAAAAATTTGAAGCTATGATGAATCCTTGACATATAATGGTAACATTGTCTACTTGTGTGCCACTCAGGCGGCCTTCAGATAAACACCTCAAAAGTTACATAAGTTTAAAAATAGTAAGAGGAAGCTAGTTTTCATTAAGAATGTGTCCATTATAATGTGCGTCTCTGATAAAAAAATTGGTGAAGCTGCAATGCATCCTTATTGAGACATTATGGTAGCATCGTCCCCTTGTGTGCAACTCAGACGACCTTGAAATAAATAGTTTAAAATTTGATAAAAAAAGTTATGAATACAAAGAGGAAGCTGGTTTTAAATAGGAACCTGGTCCATTATAAGATGCATCTCTGACAAAAATTTGGTAAAGCTGCGGTCGACATTTTTTTGAGATATCACGGTCACGTTCTCAGGGTTGATGACACACCGATGGCCTTCAAATAATACATTAAAAGTTTCATAAAAAAAAAAAAAAAAAATCAGAAGAATCTAGTTTTCAGTAAGAGCCTGGTCCATCATATGGTGCATCTCTGATAAAAATTTAGTAAAGCTATGGTGAACATTTTTTGACATGTGGCACTAATGTTGTCAGGGTTGACGCCTTTCAGAGGGTCTTCAAATACATTAAGTTTCATTTAAAGTTTAAAATACATCAGAGAAAGCTGGTTTTCGATAGGAATCTGGTCCATTATAAGGTGCATCTCTGACAAAAATTTGGTAAAGCTACAGCGAATATTTTTTAAGATATTGCAGTAACATTAACAAGACAGACTGACAGATGACACAGGGGACAACCATACCCTCTGGCAATTCATGTGCTGAGCGTAATAAAATCTTTCTATTTCTAAACAAGTGCATCTGGCTGCGCCCAGGTGACAAATTAAACTGATGTCCAGGAAGGCAATGTGTAAAAGTAGAAAGAACATCCATTTTAAACATGTTTCAACAAATGTCCAAATTACCAGGATTAAAAGCACGTGTGCCCCTTTTATTGGGACACACTGACAGTGTCAGGGCCTAGCAGCATACATTCTGTGCGTCCATACTCAGCAGTTCAAGTAACCCCAATCAGGTTGTTTTGGAAAATAATTTTCAGAAGATGTCCGCGCAAAATGGCTCATTGCACAGCCCATATTCCAGCAGGTTGATTTCCTGTTTACTAACAGTCATACATCATTCACAATTCAATTGGTACCTTTTGGAACTTATCTGATAATTTTGATCTAAAGCCTGCTCCTTACCAGGCTCTGCACTTGTAATGCGTATTTTAACTATAGCATGCAACTTCCATTAATTCCCATGCAGTAAAATCTTGATCTAACATGGCAAGAGTTTACTGACTGTAAGATATGAGATAATTAGCACTTTTTGGCAAAATACCTCATTTCTGTAAATGAACTCACCAAAGGAGTCGCCATTTTTTTCTTCAATGCAGTGAATCGATCCTTTGTCTTCCTCTTGTCTGGTGAATTGTCTTTACTTGGGGTTTTCTGTTTTTTTACCGGTGGTGCATATTCATATTTTTCACTGCTGATGGAAATTATGAAGTCCTTCACCAGGGTGTCTATCTGTAAGCATATAGTAAAAATCATTATATCTGCTGGACACTGCAACTCACTTTTTTTTTCTGTCAGCTCTGGACTACTGCAAATTTCATGACTTGCCTAAAAGCAACTCTTTTTTAGGGGACAGGGGATTTGATTTCACTAGTAGTGAAAAGCACTTTGACTGGAAAACAACTTGAATGGCGAAGGTGGTCTGAAAGGAAGGTTTCTCAACGAAGTATTACCGTTCATGTATCCCATAATTCTTTCATGCATATGTATCAAATATTCAATATTTATCAAGACAAGAACACTGAAATATCCATGGTAGTGACGTAGTTATGGTGTAACTTCCAATTATCAGATGGGTCATTCCATGTCATTTCAATAAATGCATTCCACCAACCCATCTTAGATTTGTTTCATTTCTAAATATTGTGTTCAACAGGGTCTTTGACATTAAAGTTCAAAGTTTTACTGAATTTTCATCACTGGTTCATTTTTATGGGCCTCAAGAAAGGGGGGGGGTCTCATTTTAAAAAACGATTACTGTTTATGTGCCATAATTCAAAAGGTCATATCTAACTAATTATTTAAGATACAGACATGATTTTTTCAGGATTTATGTTAACTTTTACTGTTGTTAGAGCTGTGTTAATAACAATAACCATGTGTCCAAACTTTTTCTTTTATCAAGGTATGAAAATGACAATTTCCTGGGGTTTTTGTTTTTTTTCGTTCGCGAGTGGTATTTCAAGCACCAATATCTCCAGAACATAGTGGACTATGACCTGCAAATTTTGCACACAATATCTATACTTAAAGTTCAAGTATTGCAACAAATATCAGGACTCCGGGAATAGCAAAATTCGAGAAATCTGTCATTAAAGTTAGCTACGGACAATAAAAGGTACAACTTCAACACCTCTAAATGATATTAGGTATTGGTGACACAATCTTCAAATTTGCACATTACACAGACTCACATAAGAACAATATTGTGTGACAATTTGGGCATTGTATTTTTAGTGCTCCATTGTTTGAACAGGAATTATGTTGACAATAGTGAAATTAAAACTACCGTGAAATTCTTGACATGCCAAAAAAAGTGAAAATTTGAACATGCAAAAAAAAAGCAATTTACAGCACTGACCTGGGGTGTGCTCAGCAGGCAAAATGTTTGCAAGTGTAGGGTCACTTTTGGTTCAAAGCAACTGCTCACAAACATTAAGCAAGACTGACAGCCACCCAATGCACGTTCTTAACACCTGTCTAGCAGAACACTAATACAGTGATCCCTGTCTTGATTCAGATTCAGATTTCATTTATTCCACACAAGTGGATACATGTAACAATTTTGTTAGTAATAGCAAACAAACAATACATTGAAGAAAAGGCAACATTGTTACTACTACCATTGAACATAATTGTCAGGATGACCCAGCATAAGGATGAACAACATCCGCTCTCGCATGGCCACCTAAAAAAAGATTACTTTGCTGGTTCACACCCTTTTGTATCGTAAAAAAACATGTTTAACAACCATTCATATTTATGTACATATCAACTTAGATACTGTGTGATGAAATTTCATGCAAACAATCAAATTATTGATGATTACCACAAACAAAACAGTGATCCCTGTCTTGAGAGACCATTGCAATGATAGACCACCTATCTTGAAAGACCACCTTTTTTGGGATACTTTTGTCTGCGTTTTTCATCTAATTTATACCTTCTGTGGAAGACCTGTCTTGACAGACCACAATGGGTCCTCCCATGGGGGTCTTTTAAGACAGGTTTGACTGTACTGGCCCTACACGCATGAGAACTCACTGCATTACATTTTATAATGTGCCTTAATGGAGCTACTTATGTGCACCATTTTGTATCAAGTTATCTCTCTTTGGCAGAATTTTGCATGTTTCATTACATACATGTGTCTAGTAATAGTAGTGGCAAGTAGTAGTGGTGGGAGCAGCAGTAGTAGTTATAGTGGTGGTAGTAGTAGTAGTAGTAGTAGTAGTAGTAGTAGTAGTAGTAGTAGTAGTAGTAGTAGTAGTAGTAGTAGCAGTAGTAGTTTAAGTACAATGTAGTAGTACTGGTAGCAGCAGCAGTAGTAGCAGTATTAGTTTTAGAACCACTACTATTAGTTGTAGTAGTGGTGGTGGCAGTAGTAGTAGTAGTAGTAGTAGTAGTAGTAGTAAGAAAGCAGTAGTAGTTGTAGTAGCAGTAGTAGCAGTAATAGTAGTTGTAGTAGATGATGATCTCATGGCTGCCAACCCCACAATTTCCAAAATTATAGTAATAGTTTTTGTGAAAAATAGTTATCAGTGATATTTTGATATTAATTATTCAAGAAAAGTTGTTCTTAAAAATTGTAATATTTTACTATTTTTATCAAATTTTACACTATTTCATGAAAATTTCACCTCAAAAACAGTAATTATTACTCCTAAATAGTAAGACTTGGCAGGTACGTGATCTTATAGCAAAATCTAGGTTCCTTTTCTTTGGTGTGATTCAAAATAATGTATTGAAAGCTGGATCATTTCTTTTGATCTGGCAATGGTTCAGATTAAAGGCATTTTCTGCTGCAACATTTTCAAGAGTACACTGCATATGTACAGATTAGACTGCATTGCTCCCTGAAAGTTAAACAGGGAATTATCCTGAAAGCATTAACATCGTACTCTGGCAAAATGTAAACATTTTAGTTCACTTAATCACATGTACTTGAATCAAAATTCAAGCTATATGTTCAAACAGAAGTCCTTTCTTTCTCAAACGACAAATTGAAATATTATGCATTACATCAATATTTATATATCATTTTGAGGTGAAACCAAAAGTATCACATGAACCCATGCTCAGCTGACCTAGAAGTATTCATCTTAAAATAGGTTGCAACCTGAGGTAAGCTTCAGCTCCACCTTGAACTGAGCAATTAAAGGTGAGCAAAAGTGAGCTGAGTTGAACTGAGCTTTAAGCTGATAATTAAACAGCAGAAGAGACCCACCAAAGCACATCCCCACAAAGTACGAAGTGGATCTGACCAACAGTTTTGAGAAGAGATCGGGAAAATATGCAACTGCTGGCACAGGGCTATAGATGAGGACGGACAGACCTGTACTGTAACCTCAGCTCACTGACAAGTCAGCTGAGTTAAAACAAAAAAAAATTCAAATGAGCATGACCACCTGAACAAATTGGAAAGTGAAATACATTCTGGTCATGTTTGAGGAACCAAACAATGGGTTTTTGAAGGAAGTGGAAAATGCTAAATTATAATCCACACAATGACAAGAGAGAGGGGCAGATCTGCCTTGTGTGAAGATGAAGCTGTGGACATGCAGCATGTTTTACGCCAGATCTGACATGTGTGGACATTCCATGTGGCAACACTCACACCAACTTGTCCCTGCTTGATTAACATCCGTTGGGCACATGATTTTGAAAAAAACAAACAAACAAACTATTTTTACTTTTGCAATGGACCAATTTTCACACATTTCCTAACATCACGACAATAACATTGACGGAAAACACATGTACAAGGTCTTCTTGTGACCAGCAATCACACAAACAAACCAGTTTCTAACCACTCAGTCTACGTGACTGTAAAATAGCAGTGTCAAGGCCAGTATGAACAAGCAGCTGCTGACGCTAGCCATATCCCCTGCTCACAATAATCATGACAATAGCCATATCCCCTGACCACAATAATCATGACAGTAGCCATATCCCCTGCCCACAATAATCATGACACTAGCCATATTCCCTGCCCACATAATCATGGCGGAAAATACACATGATGTACATTTGTATACTATAGTAAGTTAAAGGTGAAGAGTTTCTGTCCTACCTGGATTCACGGGTAAGTCAAATTGTTCTTATCTGAACCTGTACTATACAAATTTAGTAATTATGGTTTGTTTGACAAGTATTCTTCTTTCATAATGAAGCTCTGCATTTATAAACAAAACTTCACGTATTTAGCTAATTCATCATTTGCCACATTCATATGTATTCATTATCATGTGGGTTGTCTTTGCTGAATATTTAGCTTAAACAAGGAGCCGCTACTCAGAGAGACATGTACGGGTAACAGGCTCTGAAACATATTGAGTAGTTACCCGCTCACGACCCTTTAATTTATTTGGGCTGATACAGCAAATGTCAAAATTTTACAGAGGAACGTGTGCAATGTGGACAATAGTAATTCCATATGTATATAGGTTAGACAGGGACAGGTTAGCTTATGGAGAGGAAAGAGTTCGGACTGCGGAATAGGGTAATGACTACTAGGAAGTGGTTCTGGGCAAAAAGACACAAATACAATAGTAAGTAAACGGTGAACAGTTTCTGTCCTACCTGGATACATTTACTAAGTTTAATGAAATTCTATGAAATAATGCTAATAATTTTCCACTGCTCTCATTTTCTCTCTTCACAGTAGTTGTGCCATTTTGCCATTGGCTTACTGCCATGTGGGTGGCCATGAGACCATGGCAAGATTAGACTAAAAACAGAAAGCCACAAAACATCAAGTACAGTACACAGTTAATGACTATCAACTAATCAGAAGCCAAGATACTTTTCATAGTACGATAAATGAATGGCATTTCATACACAAATTTAATCAGAACAAAAGACAAGACAAGTAAAAAACCAAGTCCCAATGTCAACTATCTGGGCCACACCAGCGCCAAACAGACTGGGAGCATACACGCAGCAATTTGTGATTAGATTCTAATTAATTCTGCATCCTACCATGAAGTCTTGAAATTTTGACAGTACTGTGAGAGCACTGGTGGCGGCCATCTTGACCTCGTTTGACACCTCGTCGACCAGTTCAGAGACCTGCTCCTCGGGAATCCTTCCTCTGTATTTGGAGGCATACAAGTCCTGCCACACCTGGTGAATCTAGTGTTAATAACAGTAAATAGTAGAGTGAGTATATGTTAACCTTTTATGTTCTCAGTTTGAGGTACGTCAGTTAGAGCTTTCCTTGATTCACTCTGGGCACGGCACCCGTTGGATCAAGGAAACCTTCAGACCTTGACAATACCTTTTTTTCCCTCAACAACTAAAGCCATGCTGTTTTTGAATGAAAGGTTATTTCACAAGGAATTGAATGAAGAGACATTATACTCTAAGTTGCTTTATTTTCACGTGTATAAGTTTTCATTTTTTTCGGTATTTTTGCTATTTCATTGTAGCTTTGAGTTCATTGTTTTGGACAGAATTCCTATTCAAACAACACTAAAATACAATTTTACTATGTTTTTATTTTCACGATTCTGTGCCATCAGCAAAATAAGCAAAACTAAGAGTACAGCGAAATTAAAGCCATTTACAGTAGTAATTCCGACAAGCACAAATTTTGTTGTGATTAGCACTGAAGGGGTGGACTTGCCTGTGACACCAATCATCACCATCAGACTCTTCTGAGTGGGAGACATCAAGAATGTTGCTAGCTTGTGTGATTTATAAGATATCCACCTACATCATAACTACACTACTAGACTCTGTCAATGGTGTTTCAAGAATGAAACCCATATATGCTTTACCTCTCATCTCTTGGTTTAAACATATTTTTATTGGAAAGCAGGGCGGAGCCCTATATTAATTCCTCTTGCGAAAGAAAGAACAAGAAACAGGACAGACGAAACATCACAATCCCCTGGTGCGCGACCATGTGGGGTTAAAATAATGAAGAGGTGGGACGACACAAAACAAGACAGATAGTGAGGCGTCGTAGTTCAGAGAAAATTGTACCTGTTACAAACGTGATTATATATCATTAGGTTTATAAGAGTTAATTTTGAGGGGCAAATCTTCCACAGCTTTCGATAAATTCTTGCACAGCCATCAATATCTTAATATTATTTTCCAGGTTGCAAAGTTCGTTTTCCTATAAAACTGTGTTGATATTAAAAGAATTAGAAATAACTGCATGAAGATGGTCTCTGTGAACTATGTATAATGGACAAGCAAAAATATAGTGCCAGACATGATGAATATATCGGTATGGTACAGATACGCAGGTACAAAAAGAGTTAAACCTGAGGCCCCGATGTTTAGAAGTTACAAGAACATAAAACAAGCAGCATACAGAAAAACAGGCATATGTTTACTAACAAATTGGTGTGAAAAACACACCATGATGTAATTACAAAAAGAAAGCACATGTGGTGGCATGCGTCGCCAGTTCCAAAATATATGCGACTAGCATGGTTTTATTATCGTCTAAACAAGGAGTACCTCTCATATCTTCAGGTCAAAAGATGAACTAACCGTGAAATAGCCGATTTAAGATTGAGTCAACAGCTTTCTTCGGGACACTTTGTGCACAATATGCACAGTGTCCCATGTAAACCTGTTGACTAAGACTACTTTTTCCTTTAGACTAGGCTTGCTTGTATTTGAATGACAGGTATCTTCATGAGGAATTTGAGTCTTTTAACCATTATATGTTTAACAGTAGTGTGATAAACAATATAGCAGTGAAACATTTTAAGGGTTAACAGCTATCGTCACATTAAAAGATTTACAACCCTTTCACTGTGCAGACCACTGGGTTGGTGCTGGGAATTAAACTTTTGTAGCCAGTTCGGCTAAAAGATTTAATCCAGGTGCCATTGGCTAAAACTTGTTTGCATTTTTAACGAAAGCAAGATGATATTTGGTAATCTGGTAATAAAGGGTAAGGTTTAAATCAATACTTGAGATTTTTTTTTTTTTTTTAGTGAAATTTGGCTAACTTAAAGATGGTAAATTTCTTTAGCAAAATAGCACATCTCTTAGTCTATGGATAAATGGCTAATGGTTAGCACCAGCCCAGGATCTGGTGTGTTTTATTCTTGCGTACTTTCTGGCTAGGCCATCCAGTCAACCAATCAGCATCCTCACCCATCCACCCACCCACCCCCTCGGAAGTACAAATGTACCAATCATAGTTAACAGGTCACACATTCATAGGTCCACAGGTAAGTGTAAGAACCATGAGATTTGATGCTCAACAACTTTGCTGTTCTTAATACACTTACCTCTGGTTTAAGCTTGTCCTGATAAATTTCTATCATCTTCTGAAGAGATTTGTTTTTGTTCCTGTCAATGGTATTCAGGCTTGGACACACGTACGCAGCGATGTATCTGTCCGCTGGCTTCAAATTTAATAAACAAATAACATCCACCTTCAGAAACTACATCATCAAAGGCACATTTTTCTGTCTACCCCTCACTGTGCTTAAACCTTTCAGAGATCCAAAGCACATGACGTACTTGTCTGAAGTGATACTTATTCCAAGTGTTCTGGAGTGAGGTTGGTCTCAGCTACATTGTATTTTCTAATTGAAGACAAAGCCAACAACTTTCAACTGTAATTTTCAATGAGAAAAACTTGCCAAAACATCAGTATTGTCACCCTCAGGATTAAACTTTGTGTGTGTGTGTGTGTGTGTGTGTGTGTGTGTGTGTGTGTGTGTGTGTGTGTGTGTGTGTGTGTGTGTGCAGATGCATCAACATTAGTACACTCAGGCTTCTACTGGGGGTGAACCCTATAGTTTTACTGTAAATATAAACCAAAATGTACTTCAAACCTATGTTAGTGCATATATACTCCAATCATTTATAACCCCTGGCAAAATAAACAAGAGCAGTCTAACAGTCATATCAGCAAAACTTCATTAAAACGTTAACATATCCTCATCAACCTTTGCAACCTTTCATCACTTTATCAGATTACTCTGGTAAAATGCCAAGCAACTCTGTCCACTTGTTCTGGTGAAGCCAAATTAGCCTTAATACTCATAAAACAAGCAGGCAGTGTGAAAAGCCCATGCTCAGCTAGAATAGACACTCACTGCACTTGTGGTTCTGTGAACTTGGGATAGGATCAAGGTCACCCATGTACTGAGCAAGTCTGACCTCTATGGAAAAACACTAACATGTGCAACATCAAGGTCCATCATAAAAAATACAAAAATCACTGGAGCATGACCACTTGCACAAATTATGTAGACACTTGTCAAAGGTGCATCCCTAGCAAGTTTGACACAAATCTGGCCAAAAATTATCTAATTTAAACCATTACAAAAATTCCTCATTTCAGCTTAATCTGAGTGACGGTTCTGGAGAGGAAGTCAAAAATAACTAGAACAGACTGATTTTCCAACAGAAAATCAAATGTCTCCCGGTGGAACACTTATGTCTCTGAATAAGCTACAGTTGAAAACAAATTACAAATGACCAAGTTTGCTTGAAAATTACAATCCTATTTTAGCTCTCACCTAGATACATTACTCTAGCAATTTTCATCAAGTGCTTCAAGACTTATTGCGGAGAAAGCAATCTCACATAAATGACCCTGTGACCTTGAAAATTAGGTCAAGGACACCCAAATACAATCACAACCTTGGTCTTACCTTGATACATAATCCTACCAAGTTTCATCAAATTCCATCATGTTCTTCATGACTTATCGCACGGAAACCAATTTCACATAAGTGACCCTGTGACCTTGAGAATTTGCTCAAGGTCATCCAAATACAATCCCAACCTAGGTCTTGCCTATATACATAAGCCTACCAAGTTTCATCAAATTCCATCCTCTTCTTCATGACTTATCGCACGGAAACCAATTTCACATAAGTGACCCTGTGACCTTGAAAATTAGGTCAAGGTCACTCAAGTACAATCCCAACCTAGGTATTGCCTAGATACATAATCCTACCAAGTTTCATCAAATTACATCAAGTTCTTCAAGACTTATCGCATGAAAACCCAATTTCACATAAGTGACCCTGTGACCTTGAGAATTTGCTCAAGGCCATCCAAATACAATCTCAACCTAGGTATTGCCTAGATACATAATCCTACCAAGTTTCATCAAATTCCATCACTTTCTTCAAGACTTATCTCACGGAAACCAATTTCACATAAGTGACCCTGTGACCTTGAGAATTTGCTCAAGGTCATCCAAATACAATCCCAACCTAGGTCTTGCCTACATACATAATCCTGCCAAGTTTCGTCAAATTCCATCAAGTTCTTCAAAGCTTATCGCACGGAAACCAATTTCACATAAGTGACCCTGTGACCTTAAGAAGTCACTCCAGGTCATCCAAATACAATCACCATCTAGGTCTTACCTAGATACATAATCCTGCCAAGTTTCATCAAATTCCATCAAGTTCTTCATGACTTATCACACGGAAACCAATTTCACATAAGTGACCCTGTGACCTTGAGAATTAGGTCAAGGTCACCTCAATACAATCCCAACCTAGGTCTTGCCTAGATACATGATCCTACCAAGTTTCATCAAATTCCATCACGTTCTTCATGACTTATCGAACGGAAACCGATTTCACATAAGTGACCCTTTGACCTTGAAAATTAGGTCAAGGTCACCCAAATACAATCCCAACCTAGGTCTTGCCTACATACATAATCCTGCCAAGTTTCGTCAAATTCCATCAATTTCTTCAAGACTTATCGCACGGAAACCAATTTCACATAAGTGACCCTGTGACCTTAAGAATTCACTCAAGGTCATCCAAATACAATCCCCATTTAGGTCTTCCCTAGATACATAATCCTGCCAAGTTTCATCAAATTCCATCAAGTTCTTCATGACTTATCACACGGAAACCAATTTCACATAAGTGACCCTGTGACCTTGAGAATTAGGTCAAGGTCACCTAAATACAATCCCAACCTAGGTCTTGTCTAGATACATGATCCTACCAAGTTTCATCAAATTCCATCAAGTTCTTCATGACTTATCACACGGAAACCAATTTCACATAAGTGACCCTGTGACCTTGAGAATAAGGTCAAGGTCACTCAAATACAATCCCAACCTAGGTCTTGCCTACATTCATAATCCTACTAAGTTTCATGAAATTCCATCAAGTTCTTCATGACTTATTGCACGGAAACCAATTTCACATAAGTGACCCTGTGACCTTGAGAATTCGCTCAAGGTCATCCAAATACAATCCCAACCTAGGTCTTGCCTACATACATAATCCTACCAAGCTTCATTAAATTCCATCAAGTTCTTCAAGACTTATCGCACGGAAACCAATTTCACATAAGTGACCCTGTGACCTTAAGAATTCACTCAAAGTCATCCAAATACAATCCCCATTTAGGTCTTCCCTAGATACATAATCCTGCCAAGTTTCATCAAATTCCATCAAGTTCTTCATGACTTATCACACGGAAACCAATTTCACATAAGTGACCCTGTGACCTTGAGAATTAGGTCAAGGTCACCTAAATACAATCCCAACCTAGGTCTTGTCTAGATACATGATCCTACCAAGTTTCATCAAATTCCATCAAGTTCTTCATGACTTATCGAACGGAAACCGATTTCACATAAGTGACCCTTTGACCTTGAGAATAAGGTCAAGGTCACTCAAATACAATCCCAACCTAGGTCTTGCCTACATTCATAATCCTACTAAGTTTCATCAAATTCCATCACGTTCTTCATGACTTATTGCACGGAAACCAATTTCACATAAGTGACCCTGTGACCTTGAGAATTCGCTCAAGGTCATCCAAATACAATCCCAACCTAGGTCTTGCCTACATACATAATCCTACCAAGCTTCATTAAATTCCATCAAGTTCTTCAAGACTTATCCCACGGAAACCAATTTCACATAAGTGACCCTGTGACCTTGAGAATTCGCTCAAGGTCATCCAAATACAATCCCAACCTAGGTCTTGCCTACATACATAATCCTGCCCAGTTTCATCAAATTCCATCCTCTTCTTCATGACTTATCGCACGGAAACCAATTTCACATAAGTGACCCTGTGACCTTGAGAATTAGGTCAAGGTCACCCAAATACAATCCCAACCTAGGTCTTGCCTAGATACATGATCCTACCAAGTTTCATCAAATTCCATCAAGTTCTTCATGACTTATCGAACGGAAACCAATTTCACATAAGTGACCCTGTGACCTTGAAAATTAGGTCAAGGTCACCCAAATACAATCCCAACCTAGGTCTTGCCTAGATACATAATCCTACCAAGTTTCATCAAATTCTGTCGAGTCCTTCAAGACTTATCGTACGGAAACCAAGTGTTGAAGAACCTGAACAACAACAAGAAGAAGAAGAAGAAGAAGAAGAAGAAGCGGAAGAAACGGGCACTAATCCAATATGTCCCCCGGCTTCCACCGGGAGACATAATGACAATACACAAAAAATCATTAAAAAAAAAAAAAAAGAAAAAAAAGAATGAAATTGCAGCACCACCTGGCAAAAAAATTAAGAACTAGGAATCTCTAGGAGTGTTCCTGTGTGATATCAAAGCAATCGGGTGAGCAATTTTGCAGAAGATTTTTTTTTTAAGATTTGCCCCGAAAAGAACAAAAAGAAAACAAAAAACATAAAAAATCCAAAAATCACTGGAGCATAACCATTTGAACAAGCCTGGTAGAGACCCACTCAGGGTACATTGCCACCAAGTTTGAAGTGAATCTTGCTGATGGTTTCATCATCATCTCCTTCCAAAGTTGGCAAAGATTCCCGTGCAGGAACACGTGTGTAAATTCAAAGTATTATTTATTAACCGTTTTGATTATCAATAGGTATATACACTGCATTACTCGACACAATTCAATTTGAGTGGTTCTTAAAAGGTTGCCTCACTGTGGAAGTGGGTGTGATGTAATGATGATTAGCTTCAAAGGAGTACAATCAAAATCTTCACAGAACTACATACTTTGATTGTGTAACATTAGTGTCATCAGGATCCCAGATTCGTGTTCCTCATTAAAAAATAATAATAATAAAAATAAGTAACAGTATGCCTATCGTTCCAGAGACAATATTCCAGGTCAACAGCTTTTCTCGGCGTGCATTGGTCGCAATTTGGCACTGAAAGAGTTAAGTTTAACTGAACACCTTGCTGCTTGCTGAGGAGAAGCTGGCATCAAATACAATTCCTGATGGCTCATTTATTCCTTTAATGGTCTTTTAAATTAAACCATCACTGATTTTAAAAAAAAAAATTTGCAGAGCGCTTCGCATGCCTTCCATTTTAGACACCCCAAATACAACCACCATCATCTTGGAAGAGCACTTTACGATACCTGAAGCCCATTCCCCTCTGTGTGAAGTTCTTGTAGTTTTGGAAATTGTTCTACAAAGCTGAGCGACTCCAATTTATTATCACTACAGTCCAGCCTGAGGAGACATGGCAAGTTGATTTGTTTTGGTATGGTCGTCAGCATGTTTCCTGATATATCTAACTCCTCCAGACCAGTCATCTTTGAAAACACACTGGGCTCCAAACTGCTAAGTCCTAGCCCATGTAGACTGAAACAAAAAACAAACAAAAATAAACAAGTTTCTTTCAATGGACATAAACCAGGGCGAGAACATTCTTATGTCCTATTGTCCGGGACAAGTAAAATATGATGCAGGACAAGTGAAAATTCAGGAAAACAACATGTAAAAGATACGGGCGCTTATCCTTGAACAAGTAAACCCAGGTGGGAATTTTCCCACCTTGACAAATAGATACATTGTAAAAGTTTAAAGGTGACCTGTGTAAAGCCCACAGTTAAGATATGCTTGTCCACAAAGGACTTTTATTTTCAGGTGAATCAACGTGATGCAACTACATAAATTTCTGTTGGTATGGACCTTTAGCTTTAACATGCATCTAAAAGTGGGAAATTTGATGTTTTTTGTATGGAAAATGGGCTTTTGGTGGAAGAATCTAATTTTAAACTTTTTCCAGGTTTGGTATCTTCACTTGCTTTTTTCTTTAATTTTATTAATATTATGGGAAAATGTCAATGAAGAGTTGTATGTAACTCTCATCAAAACAATCAGTTCATCTTTATGGGCAATAAAACCACACAAATAGACATCGCAAAACGTAAAAGGTTGAAGAATTTACACTCCAAAATACCTTTTATTTTCTTTTTAATTTATTCACTTGTTTGCAAGAACACGCTGATCGCAATTTGTTGATTTTAGTGCAAAACAGCTTTGCCCAGGCCACCTTAATCAAATAAAATGCCAGACAAAGTATCAACCAACAGGTGGCATGTAAATTACATTTTTTTCCCAGTCTTGTTGATTACTTGTGTAATGTCTATCATTCTCTACTTTTACATGTCCAAGAGGGATTAATATAGCAAATAGGGAGAAGAGCTTTGTTTCTCAATTGTCTCAATAAAATAGTTTCCACCAACAATTACAATGTGTATATCTTAGTGTGCTACCCTCAACACCATACATATTAGTACGTCTCCTCCATTTTTTCTGTTTGCATTAATGCAGCATAATACAGTCGTGCACACGCAGACCAGGAAACTTCATGTTTGTCCAGGGTACTGGACTGTTCTTTGATGGTTCAGCCAGTGAGTTAATTATACTGATGGATGATTTACTCAAGTTTACTGCGTAATTAATCTGTGCCTATGCATTTTCAATTAAACAAAATTTCTGACAGATTGCAGTACACGTTTTTAGCACAGCAAGCATTCAACACATGCAAGATATACAAAATATTACCACACAATAAAAGGCAGGATTGAACAACAGGCTGGTTCCACTATGTTCACTTGTATTGGCAAAACACTGTGGCATGGACTGCTCTAACAATAGACTTTTTCAAAATACCACATGGCGCTACAATCACTTAGTACAAAGTTGCCGCTTGAGGGCACTGAACAAATCAGGATGTCAAAGTCACCATTTTTACAATGGAGGGCCCTGACGACAGTGATCGTGTATCAGAAATTGAAAAGGAAAGCATTGTGATTACCTGAGAGGAACTGGAGTCCAAGGACGTTACAATGTTAAAAAACATATTGAGATCCCTAGGAAAGAAAGTTTCTGATACAGAAAACCAATGAAAATAGTTAAGTTTTGAAGTTTGATTGCGACTGAGCACCCCATTCTCGACATGGCAACCATACCAACACATTCGATAATATGTGTCATAAGCACATTTGACTGCGCATTCACAAACACAAACTCCACTTTGAATCATGCAAATGTTTATAAGATGAAATTCTAATAGATATCCGTGCAAACTACATGTAGATCATGTTTCAGAAACAACCATGGCACGTTCTCTTCTCTCTTTCTCTCAGTCCATAATCATCGAAAGTGAAAGTAGGGGTCCCACTGAACCATGCGACTGTATATATATATATATATATATATATATATAAAATTTTATTTTGAGAGGGTAGCCCAGTTAGTACATGGAGACACTTATCTTCCCTTGGACCCTCTTAGTTCAGACAGGTAATTACAATTTACATTTCGATAAATGACATACAGCAATTATAGGTAGATACACAATGCCCATCATATGTTAAAGATTATGTACAATATGGGCTGTGAGTTTTTTTTTAAATGTTGCCAAACTACTTGAGTCCTTCACTGGTGTTGGCAGAGAGTTCCACACAGCAGCACTAGAATAACTCACAGTTTTCTTCATGTTACATGACTTTGCTTTCGCAAGGTACAAATTTCTGTTGACTATAGACCGAGTATTTCTGGTGTGCATATCCATAACAAAACTGAACATTTCTGGCATGTAGCCAGGTAATAAACCATTTAAAGATTTTTATACTACTACTGTTTTTTTTAAAAACTAATTCTGTGATATATGGTCATCAATCCTAATTTTAACAGGAGAGCTTTGTAACTTTGTCTGTCAGATGTATTTTTAATTAAATAGGCAGCCAGTTCATGTAGTGACCTAACTCTACGTAGCAGCCCTTTGCAGCAGTTTCCCCATATAATGCACCAATAATCAATATGAAGTAATATATATGCATTAACATACAATTTCCTGATATGGAAAGGCAAACAGTGTATTTTTCTGAAAATACCTAATTTACTGCAAATTTTTTTACATATGCTGGCTATATTCTTATCCCATGTTAGTGTTTTGTCAATTTGAACCCCAAGAACTTGATGACAGTCAACATTCTCTAATTCAGCACCATGTAAACAAGCCACCATTTTATCCTTGTTATTTCTATGGAAATTAGGCTTGGATATTAACATTGATTTAGACTTTTCTTCACTTGCGAATATCTTGTGTTATAAACACCAATTACCAACTTTCTCAGCTTTACCAGTAAGTTGTCTTTCTACCTCACATATCGTTTTACAGTTGCGTAAAAAGTTGTATCATCAGCATACATGTTAATTTTTGCATCATTTAGGTATGATGGGAGATCATTAATGTTAATCAGAAACAATAGAGGACCAATAATAGAACCTTGGGGGACTCCATACTTCACTTGGCCAGGTTCCGAGAGTTCCTTATTAATATGTACACACTGGGACCTTTCTGTTAAATATGACTTAAACCATTTCACGGTACCCAGAGAACAACAATAAACCTGAAGTTTCTTAATTAGTACATCATGATTGATTATATCAAAGGCTTTGCATACATCAAGCATGACAGACAGACCCTACTAACTCATTAGTGTCGAGGGCTTTATACCATTCATCTAATAATTTACAGAGACTTGTTTCACATGAATGACATTTAAGAAATCCAGACTGACAGGCACATAGTAGTTTACAGGTTTCCAGAAATTTATAAAAGTGAGAGTATACATGCTTTTCCAGAATTTTAGATAACACACTCAGAACAGAGATTGGTCGGTAATTATTAACATCTACATGGGAACCATTCTTGAAAAGAGCTGAAACCTTGCTGATTTTCTATTCATTTGGAAAAATATGGCATCTGAGACTAAGACTGAAAATTGTCGTTAGGGGACCAGCAATATAATTTATCACCATCTTTATAAAAATTTTGCATGAATGCCATCTATTTCTTAATATTCAAATTTCTTATTATATGTTGCAGAGATAGCCACATCAGCAATATCCAAATGTACACCAGATGGAACTTTCCTTCTTACATAATTATCCAAGTTATCCATAAGATCATTTGGGCAATTTTGTTGGTTTGAAGTTTGGAGCAACAAGGTTTCAGCCACAGAAGTGAAATGTTTATTAAATTAATTAGCTATTTGGGATGTATCTGTAATGATATTATCCCCTACATTGACAGCTAAAGAAGTATTACATAAATTTCGACCATGTAACTTTTTCAAACATTTCCATAAATTACTTGGATTTTTCCCCTTTGTTTGCACAAGTTGCGAATAATACTCTTTTTCTTGCAAGTTTGATTAATTTGACTACTTTATTTCTCCATTCCTTATACAATGCCTGGTCCACACTGACCTTGTATCTGTCTCTCTTTTTCATGGCCTCAATAATCTCAATGTTAATCCACTCTGGTTGTTTCATAAACCTTACTCTGTGTATTTTAATGGGTGCATGTTCATTTAACACCTGTACTATAAATATTTGTAATGCATCATTTGGACTTGAGCATGCATACAATTTGGACCACTGTATAGCAGTGATAACTTTTTCAAAGGTGGCCTGACTGAATTTTTTCATACACCGATAAGTTATACAGTGAAACCTCCCTATACCAAACACCCTTGGGACCGGAAAAAAGTGTTCAGTATAGTGAGGTGTTCGGTATACGAAGGTTTGATAGCATTGAAAGTATGTTATTTATGACCGAGAAATGGTGTTCAGTATAGAGAGGTGTTCGGTATACGGAGGTGTTCAGTTAGAGAGGTTTTACCATAGTTGTATGGCCTGGATCCTGTCTAGATGGACAGCCTTTCTTTAAGACTATACATACTGGATAATGATCACTGATTCCTAACTTAGGTACACACACTTCACCAACAGACAGGGAGCTAGGTGCATAAATATGATCAATCAAAGTGGCCCAACATTTGGTCACTCTTGTAGGCTCATGGATTAGCTGAGTCAGCTGAAAAGATGAAACACATTTTATCCAATTACTGGTTACAGGCAGGGTCAATAAATTAAAGTTGAAATCACCCATTAATTAAAACTCTTTGTTTTCAGTGCACACATTGTGCAAATGTTCCTCAAATGTTCAATCCAATTGGATTTCGCATCTGGAGGCCTGTAAACCAAACATATTAAGAATGGTTGGGAGTAAGGTGGGCAAGCTTCCAGCCATACTGAGTCAACAAGGTCATTCTGTCCGTCCTTTCTGTGAATGTAAGAAATACTGTTGGACACATATATGACACTATTCCTCCCCCTTTTTTATGCAGTCGACCTCAACACACAACATGGTAACCATTAATAGCGATGTCAGTGTCCGGGAATATCATCTGTTAGAAAGATTTCTGTGAGCCCAAAAATATCCAGTTCTTTAATTGGTTTCTGCAGCGTAACTCTAAGTTCCTCTAGTTTTGGTTTTAAATGGCATATATTTAAATGACCAAGTTTCATTCCCTGACTCTTGAATTCAAAAAACTGATCACCTTTGTTGGATCTTTTTTTTGTTGGGGGACAGGTACATGTAACAGTGTCCCTATCACATATGTCTGTATTGCTCTCACTAGGTTGTGATCTATTAGCCATGACTGTAAGTGAGATCTGGTTTGCTTCAATATCACAAGGCTGCTGGTCAGTCTCTGGGTGGACCAGTGACAGATCATCCTCCAGGAGTGCTGATTGACAAATATCCTTTGAAACTGATTGACAGCTATCCTTCGAAGTATTTGACTTCTGCACTTTTGTGTCCCCATTAATTTACAACTGCTGTCCACTCTCATTTGCTTGGACAGTACATGAACAAAAGCTACGAGGCATATTACAGTTGCAGGGCTAGAATTTCGGCAAGAATCCGAGAATCCACTCTCGTAAACTTGTCTTTCTTTAAAAAGAAAACTAATTGAAAAAAAAATCAAAAGATTCTCGTAAAATTTTGCGAAATTCTGGCCCTGAGTTGATACAGATAGACTGTAATATTGCAAACCTGTAAATATCATATGCAGGTGTTGACACATTCTGTCATCTACTTGTAGTCCAGGTATGCCTATAGTTTGGGGATGTCACAAAGTCGGCCCACACTTCTTGGCCATTACCTCAAGCTTCGTAAAACTTGTTGCATGACTTTGCTTTGTGGCCTAACTGATGGCACCTGTGGCATGACACAGGTTTACTATGATGGTGACGACACTCTGCATTCATGTGGTTTTCCTCTCCAGGGCCAGAATTTCGGCGAGAATCCACTCTTGTAAAGATTCTCCTAAACTTGTCTTTCTTTAAAAAGAAAACTAATTGACAGAATTCCAAATAGATTCTCGCAAAATTTTGCCCTGCTCTCAGCAGCACAGTGAAACCTGTTTTGAGAGACCACCCCTAGGGCAAGTCGCATAAGGCAGGTGGTCTCTCAATAGAGGTATAATAACATGGGAAAGATAGCAAAAGGGACATAGTAAACATGGTCTGAAAAGGCAGGTGGTCTTTCATCACAGTTGTCTCTCAAACAGGTTTCACTGCAGTGGCAAACCTTCCTTGAATAATGGAACCTCTTGTGCCAGGGGGAGCCACTGTCCAGCCTATGGCCTCTGTACACTGGTATAGGTCTGCGGGGACTGCTGGGAGGATTACCTTGTGGTCTTTCAGAGTTGGAGACAGGTCTCCGGGTGCTTTGGCCATCCTGGCTGTAGGTACCTGTAGCTGATACATTGCTTACTGTATCATAAGATTTGAGAATGGACACAAACTGGTTGCTGTGAGCCAGGGG
This sequence comes from Hermodice carunculata, assembly GCA_964020975.1. Classification (NCBI taxonomy): domain Eukaryota; kingdom Metazoa; phylum Annelida; class Polychaeta; order Eunicida; family Amphinomidae; genus Hermodice; species Hermodice carunculata. The sequence continues at coordinate 4,509,794 of OZ026620.1, forward strand.
GACCACTGGTACCCAACCTGGTCAAGTGAAAGTGGTCTTTAGGTGAGAGGCATTCTTCTTTGTTCAGAGCATTACTGCTAGCTATATATCCCAAGTGTCTCTCCATGGCTAAATTGTGGATCTCTCAGTTAAAGTGTACACAGAACCCTTGCTGCATATTTATCTACTCTGGGGCAGATGCTGGAAAGATACACTGGACCACTGTACTTTGAGGACAGAGTGTTCACGAGGACATAGTGTTCATGAGCAGAGTGTTCACAAGGACAGAGTGTTCATGAGGACAGAGTGTTCACAAGGAGAGAGTGTTTATGAGGACAGAGTGTTTATGAGGACAGAGTGTTTATGAGGACAGAGTGTTCAGCATCTCCGTGTACTCCATCTTGAATTCTGGTGCATCTTGCACCTTAAGATGAGTTGTGCCAACATGGATTATGACAGCACTGTAGTGGCCCACGCTGGCAATCTCAAAGAAGGACTGAATGTGTTTCATGGTGGCATCTCTGATGCACCTTACATCCACATTGTTTCTTATAGTCTTTTACATTTATGAACTTCAACTGGGAGCTCCCGATGAGAAGAATCTGATTGGTTGCTTGATCAGACAGGGAGTAGGGTGGTAAAGGTACTGACTCCTCACTGCAGAGGCTGTCTAGGCTGTCTAGGCTATCACTGCTAGTCTCCCTGGTCACCCATTCAGTCAGGCACAGTTGTCTTAGTTTCTTTTATCATGGCTGTGTTTCCATCTTGGTCTGTGGTTTCTTCCTCTCTATAGGTCTTGGACCAGTAACCTAGGCTTAATGCACTTACATGTTAAAAAACCAACATTCACTGGCTTATTTCTCCTATTTCAAACATAAAACCACAACTTCCTTTGCATTCTACTTCAAATTTATACCGGTAGCAGCAAGTTAAAACCAAAAAAAGAAAAAAAAAAGCGGGGGGGGGGGGGGGGGTCATGTGATTAGATTTTTTATCCGTGCATTTGTGTACCTTACCTGCATGATTGACTGTTTCACTCCAATTACATCTCCAAAAATATACAAAGTTATCGAATGATTTAAAATATTTCGAGAGTAGCAGTGCCTCTCTAACACTCACAGTTGATAAGTATTTCCCTATCCAAAATTATGATGGGACTTAATTTGGGATGCTCTGCTCCTGTGATATTAATGTCCAATAGAAACAGCAACAGTATTCAGTACTCGATCAAAAGTTGTGGATCAGTTGACCCGACCTTGAGGGATTACTGGTCCAAGACCTATATATCGTGATCTGCATGTACAAGCTATATTATTTGTCATCATAAAGTACAATGTGGTGCGTGAAAAAAATGATATGATTGGATGTTAAAGTTTTTTTATTGTATGAAACAAGAGCTCTTGAATTTGTGTGTATCACCTTCCCAATTCCAATAGACAGTGCAGCTTGGCACTCCGTGTTGACATCAACATGTCCTATGAAATACATGTACTACAAAAATATGTAATTAACACATAGTGGAAGGCAATGGTAGTAATTTACTGGTATTGGCAAATATGTTTTGTCATAAAAAGACACACATAGCTTATAGGCTAGCGGCAAATGCTTCAAAAGTGCCCTAAAAATAGGTGCAACCCCAACCAAAGGTATAACAAAACACAACCTATATCAAAATGTGCGTACATGTCTCCTCTTTACAGAAAAATAGGTTGTGGAGTCCAAAAAGCGTTTTTTGGTATGTTTACACGCCCGTTTCTATGCTAACCTCTATTTTTTTTTGGAAAATGACTACTTTTCACTATTTTTTTAATATCTACCTTAATTTTGTAGATAAGCACTCCAAATTTCATCAGAAGGTAGCACTAGCCTTACTCTTTCAACAGGCATGAAGCTTTTTAAAAATTATTTGAATAACATCATTATTATTATAATTATATGCAAAATTTTGTCATCTATTTGGCAATATAAATACCTCTATTTGTTGATGTTGTTTGCTGCAGTTGCCAAATTACCAAAAATGGGGGTAAATGTTAAATGATGAAGGAAATATACTTCCAGGGATATACTGATACCAAATTTACTGGAGTATATGAAGTGGACACCATTACATGTATGCAAATTAGGCTTCAGATGTTGGGGTTTTTGAAGCCATTCTGGAGATGTATATCACACATTATGTGCTGTATCAATGCAAAAAGTTACATTTCCTTGAAAAGTGCTTCAAATCATACAGAACATAGAATCCCAATCGTCTTATCAACATTTTTTGTTCACAGCTTTCCTGAAATTTTATGGGTCCGCCACGAAGGGGGGGGGGGGGCATTATGTTTATGGGTTGTCTGGTCTGGCTAGCTTGTGCAAAAGTGCTTTCTCCAGAACGCATTGTTGGAATTTGAGCAAATTTAGCATATATATTACCGAAAAAAAAAAGAAGTGAAGACAATTTAGAAACCCTATCATTAAATGTATGCAAATGAGGTCATCTTCAAATTAGGATTATATAATTTATGTGTTGTGTTGTAGAGGCACCAGAAAGCACAAATCTGGGCACATTTCTGTGATTGTCTCATTATCAGTGTTATTGAGAATGACTGTGCATATTGTCAAAATGCGTTGCATGATTGATAATATACACATGGTGAACTGGATTATTTTCTAAAATGAAGCTTGGACCTGGTAAGAACACCCACGTTTTAATGTATTTGCAGGTTAGATAATTTTGTACCGTGAACCTAAAATCATGAACCTGGAACCGCCATTCAAGAAGCCACCCCCAGCCAAGCTAAATCACAATACCTGTTTTATGTAGCAAAGCTCTCAACACAGGAAAAAGGGACTGATTTCAATACTACTTTGGAAAAGCTACGATATATGATTGCTTCCACAACAGACCGATCAGCTGCTCAACTACCGCCCACTGAGGATGCATTTGAGCAACATGTGAAAAGGGCACAATACCAATGTGCCATCTGGTGCCACAATGGCATTGATCAATTACATACAGCTCTTAAAGCACTATCATTTCGAGACATAACAAAAATTAATGAATATTTGGGTCTTACTGATTCAGAACACACATTTCCGCAAAGTTTTTGTGAAATTGTGTACGCTTACACAACAACTATTCGAAAACCAGATTCTAATAAGAAAAAATTAGATCAAATGTTTTGCAGCATTCCTTTCAAACACAAAATTATTGATTCACTAAACATTCAGTCCCTTTTCAAATTGAAATTTGTTCGTAATATGATTCCCAAGGATTGCAAAATAAAAGACCCCCCACCCTCCCCATCATTTCCTATAAATATGGCAACAATATTGGACAAAGTATCATGAATTACAACCAATTTCTGGCTTCAATTACTCTTGAAGATATCGCAGCGAATCAAAATTGTGACAGTAAATATTCACATTTTGCTGATGCATACCACAAACATGTATTTACAGGTAATTTAGATATCGTACAAAATTCAAGTTTAAAAGAAATTATGAAAAAAGGTACAAAATTTCGGATATGCCCCAAGTTGAACATTGACACTATTTTTTCAGGATACATGTGATGCATTTGATTCCTACTGTATGAGATGGGCAAAGAAAGAAATATAGAATTTCAGAAATTTAAGGGACGTTTATCAAACTTGAAAAAAGTCTCTAGAAAAACAATTTATTGTTACAAATCCCACATTAAGAATTTCAATACGGTTAATCTTAAACAACCTGAAGTTTCAAAAGCAGTCAAAGAACTACAAGAAAGTTTTGTAGTCACTAACATAGATCAGGCAGGGAACAATCTTGGGATCATCTGCAAAAAAAATTATCTGGATGTTTTGAAAAAAGAACTTGGTATAAACAATATTTCAGACATAAGAGGAAATGATGTATATAAATTACACAAACAATCCATTGATAATTTGATAGATACACATAAAGATGAGACGAAAAGGAATTTTGATACCAAAATTTCTGAAGAGGACTCCTCTATTCCACTTTTGTTCTGGACACCCAAATTACATAAAAACCCTTTTAAATCTAGATTCATAGCCGGTGCTGCAAAATGTACAACAAAACAATTATCAAAAGAAGGAACATTGTGTTTGACTGCAATTAGGAATCATTTTCGTAAATACTGTAATGCAATTTCTAGAAACAGTGAATTAAATTGTTTTTGGAGTATTAGCAATTCTTCCGAGATAGTATCTAAAATCAAAGATGTAAAAGCAAAATATATCAAATGTTTTAATTTTTCTTCACTGCCCACAAATCTACCCATAGATGAAGTCAAAAGTTCACTTTCAGAATTAATAAGCAAAATGTTTAACCATAATGGTAAACCATACATTCATATTAATTCATATACAAGGAAAGCATAACACAACAAATATTCAAAAAGTAACAATAAATCGTACACGGTTGAAACTTTGATAGATGCTATAAAATTTCTTTTGGATAATACTTTTGTTCAATGCGGACCATTGTTTTTTCAACAAATAAAAAGCATTGCAATGGGTAGCAACTGCTCCCCTTTGCTGGCAGATTTGTATTTAACCTGGCTATATTTAACCTAAGTATATGGATAAACTGATGAAAAAGGACTTTCAAATGGATACAAAATTATCAAACAACGCAAGATATATTGATGACATTGCTTGTGTAAATGTACAAAATTTCAGTAAAATTGCTAAAGAAATTTACCCAAAAGATATCCCTTTGGAGGGTAACAATTCAGATGGTTTCAGAGATGTGTTTTTGGACTTGGATAATCAGGTCACAAATGACAGGTTTTGTATTAAAGTCTATCGCAAAATAGATAAGTTTAACTTTGAAGTAGTTAATTATCCTTTCCCAGGCAGTATTATTTCGGATACTATTGGATATAATACGTTTTTTTCACAGACTTTGAGATTTGGTCGTATTTGTTCTAAATTTCAGGACTTTGCATCTCGAACCAAATTTTTATTTACAATAAACTTGAGTCAGGAAGATTCAAAGATGTACTTTTGATTAAATATTTCTACAAATTTTGCTGTTAATATCCGGAGATGGCTAGAAAGTTTGGCTTCAATAATTTTAGAGATTTTAGACTTGCCTTTTTTTTCGACTTAAATTTATCTTTTGACATCATTCTGTTTTAATGTTCACCTTTCAAACGTTTTAGGCTAGCTTGATTTTTCTTAGGTTAAACCCCCAGGGGCTATCGGTAGCGAGTAGCGGCCTACGACAGTTAGAAGCTTGCCTAATTGTACTTGATATGTGGTTAATATTTTCATTGCATTCTCTTGACTGAAATACAAATGACTATCGGTAGCAAGCAGCAGCCTACCACAGTAACATGTTTGCTTAATTGTACTCAAAATCCTGTTAAGAAAAATTGTTTTGATAACATGTTTATGGCATCAATGCTAATGGCTTTTATTCTTTTCTGCCATGCCTAAATGCACTTTTACTCAATGTTAAAAAATTACTCAAAAGTGACAGCATTTTTTCAAATATCACAAACCTGACACATTACGTTGATACATTGACTCAGGGTTGGCTATGAAATAGAGCTTAATTGTTTGAGGAGTAGGTGTCATCATGGAGTTTGTTTCACATTTCTGGTGCAGGATGTACATTGTTGCAGTCATTGTTAGGATTTCCCTTGGTTTATACAGGTGGTCTACCTGCAACTGTTTATTTTACAATCACTGGGACTGAATATAATGCCCCAGCTTGTTTCCACTTCAGTTAAACACTGGCGGATGGTTTAACTAGAATAAGCTGTCCTGCTAGAAAGGGTACATATTGGTACAGGGGTAAGTCAAATTGTTCTTAACTGAACCTGTACTACACAAATTTGGTAATTATAGTTTGTTTGCCAGGTATTCTTCTTTCATAATGAAGGTCTACATGTATATATGCAAAACTTTACGTATTTAGCCCATTCATCATTTGCCACGTTCATATTTATTCATTATTATGTGGGTTGTCTTTGCTGAATATTTAGCTTAGACAAGGAGCCGCTACTCAGAGAGACATGTACGGGTAAAAGGCTCCGAAACATGTTGAGTAGTTACTCGCCAAAGACCGTTTAATTTATATGGGCTAATACAGCCTATGTCAAAATTTTACAGAGGAACGTGTGCAATTTGGACAATAGTACTTTTATATGTATATAGGTTAGACCGGGACAGGTTAGCTTATGGAGAGTAAAGAGTTCGGACGGCGGAATAGGGTAATGACTACTAGGAAGTGGTTTTGGACAAAAAGACACCAATACAACAGTCACATTCCTAACCCTAAAATGTGGGATCCCAATGGTAACGGCTGGGAAATGTCTAATGATGGCTACCTCAAGCCTGCGATGTATACCAATGAGCTAGCCCCACTGGAAGTCCGCAACCTGTCTCATATGTATTGCACCGATATTGAGTGTACTGTCCCACGAAAGTACCATTGCCTCCAGACAGGACTTAAATGCACAGAATTATGTGCATGCCTTGGACATGAGTGTGCAAATGACACTTTTGACACTGAAACAGACAGTGATGATGAGGAAGATGATGATTGAATCTTGGCGTAGAATCTCCAAACCGTGACCATCATTGATCAGCTTTCTATATTTAGTGTGTACATGTACTTATACTGTTTTCCTTTACTAAAAGGCATCTTGAATTATAGTTTGATGCCAGAGATACATTAGTTTTGTTGCAGGACTCCAAGGGATGGTTCACTGTAAATTATGTGTAGGTGTGAATACATGGTACAAAGTACTATCTTACTTTATCAGTTGTATTGGCAATTGTTATCACGGTTCCCTAAGCGAAGATGACATATGATAGCCATATTAGCATATTAAGTAATGTGCATATGGTATACTCATATGAACATGATAAATAAAACTTGTATGAGTACTGTTCCTATTCATTTTGCCTTTTTTTAAATGAGCGAAACTATATCTTAGTAAACATAGTATGTTATCCGTCGCACAATACTTAATTTCGATGTAAATTTCACATATTTGCATAAATTAACATATGATAATTTGGCCCTTTGAGCACACTCTGTATTTTTTTTTACTATATTTGAGCAATTGAGCACATTTTGATGTTTATTTAGCCTTTCTACAAGCAGTATCACCAAAGTTATTATTTTTAAGGACAAATTTTAGTTGTCTCAGAAATGGCATAGGTTGTCATGGAAACGGGCAGAAATATATATGATAAAACGCTTTTCAAATTCCACAACCTATTTTTTCATGAAGAGGACATATATACCTATAAGAAAATATAGGTTGTAAATTGTTATACCACGGGTTGGGGTATGACCCCCGAAGGGCCCTCTATGCCGCAGGTCTATTAGTCGTATCTGCAATGACCCCCTGCAGAGAGTGGTCTACCTAGCCATAATTTACACCCAACTGTATTTGGCTCATATGTGGCCAACAAATATGCTAATTCCTCTTGACACCTCTTGCGTGCCTGGAAAATAAGAAAAAATAGTGAAAGATGTCATTTGGTTTCGGTGGATGCACAGAAAAACAAGCATATACATGCAGACTCAAAAGCCTGTATATTGGGGTATAGGTCTTGGACCAGTAACCTAGGCCTAATGCATTTACATGTTAAAATAGCAACATTCGCAGGCTTATTTCTCCTATTTCAAACATAAAACCACAACTTCCTTTGCATTCTACTTCAAATTTATATCAGTAGCAGCAAGTTAAAACCAAGAAAATGGGGGGTCATGTGATTAGATTTTTTTTACTGGTGCATTTGTGTACCTGACATTCATGACTGACCACTACGCGCCAAATATGTCTCCAAAAATACACAAAGTTATCCAATGATCAATGAGTAGCAGTGCCTTTCTAACACTCACAGTAGATAAGTATTTTCCTATCCAAAATTATGATGGGACTTAATTTGGGATGCTCTGCTCCTGTCATATTAACATCCAATAGACACGGCAGCAGTATTCAGTACTCGATCAAAAGTTGTGGATCAGTTGACCCGACCTTGAGGGGTTACTGGTCCAAGACCTATAGGAGCTCACTTGGGTTAGCTGCTGAGCCAGAGCCTCTGCCTCTATGTCAGTAGCCTCAGCCTGGACACTGGAAGTCGGAATGACATCTCTATATATTATAATTTGTAGATATTCAGGATTTAAAATTTCAAATGCCCCTAATTTGCATAATTTTAATCATCTTCATTCCACTGTATAAAACGGTCAAACTCCTTGTATGCATGTACAATCATGCCAAGTTTGGAGTTTCTATGTATAATAGTGTCCGAGAAAAGTGTCAGACAAATTTGCTGGTATAGAAGAAAGAAAGAAACTAGAAAATTTGATTTGCTTGTTAGCTAATCAGTGGGTGCTTGGAGAAACTGCAATGCAATGTATGCAGCTGTGACATAAGCTCCAAATGTGTAATAAATGTAGCATGTTAACAGTATGGCCAAATTGGTGGAAAGTGTTGCAGAATGATACAGGTAGACATGTCTAGCTTTGACCTTTCAAGGTCACTACAGATCAAAAAAGACAACACCAGATGAAAGCTTATGTGTCATTTCCTACTCATGTTCAATAGTAACTATGGCCCCAAAGTGCACCATTTTCCAAATACAGATATTCTAATGCTGTGTGGCCTTGTCTGTCTGTCTCCATGGAGCTTTATACATCCATGCTCTCACTGATAGCCAGAAAATATGAAAGATTTGAATTGTCCAGTGTCTCAAATTTGCATCATGTTTATAGTAACAGGATCAACAACATGTCTATGTGATAATCTATCCTAAGAAACATATATGCCATTTTATAAACATGTCACTGTTTATAATAGTTTTGCAGATATTCAAGATTTAAGTTTTGGGTATTAACCTAATTTGCAAAAATATAAATGTTAGAACTTCAGTTCATGCTTCATTGGATGCACCTATGGGACAGTCCTATGTATTGAAGTTGGAATGGCATCTCTGTCTATAATAGTGTTGAAAATATTTGAGACTGAACTTTTGTTAAACGTTTGGAAAATATTCAAGATTGAAATTCTGTGTATTCTCCTAATTTGAATAAATTTAAATGTTACAACTTTGGCTCATGGTTCATTGGATGCACCTATAGCACAGACCTATGTATTGAAGTTGGAATGGCATCTCTATCTATAATAATTTTGAAGATATTCAAGATTTAAGTTTTGTGTATTCACCTAATTGGCATAAATTCAAATCCTACAATTTCGGTTCATAGTTCATTGGGTGTGCCTATAGCAGAAACCTATATGGGGAAGTTAAAATCGCATCTCTATCTATAATATTTTTGAAGATATTAAAGAAAGAAAGAAAAAAAGAAAAAAAGAAAGAAAGAAAGAAAGAAAGAAAGAAAGAAAGAAAGAAAGAAAGAAAGAAAGAAAGAAAGAAAGAAAGACAATATGTTTAGGTTGGCACCCAGATAATAAAGAATTTCAGGAAAAACAGAAAAGCCTGTGTGTTAACACACACTATAATTGGGAAAGATGATTTGCTGCATAGCCAATCAGTGTGTGTGTCTTCAACACATATTGGTATAGCAATGTACAACTGTTCCACAACACAGGAGTAGAAGTTGGAATGGCATCTCTATCTATTATAGCTTTGGAGTTATTCAAGATTTAAAATTTCTAACGGTGCTATTTTGCATAATTTAAATGGCTACAACTTTTACTTTTAAAATCATTAGGTGCGCAATGGTCAACAACCCCCAAGTAGAAGTTGGAATGACATCTCTATCTATTATAGTGTTGAAGATATTCAAGTTTAAAAATTAAAATGCTGCTAATTAGCATAATTTAAATTGCTACAACTTTTGTTTTAAATTAATTACATGTGCAATGAGTCAATAATTTTCGTATACTGCTAATAAGCATAATTTAAATTGCTATATTTTTTGCTTTAGATTCATTACATGCGCAATGAGTCAATAACCCCCTAGTAGAAGTTAAAATGACATCTCTATTTAGAATAGTTTTGAAGATATTCAAGTTTAAAAATTAAAATGCTGCTAATTAGCATAATTTAAATTGCTACAGCTTTTGTTTTAAATTAATTACATGTGCAATGGTCAATAAACCCCTACAAGAAATGACATCTCTATCTATTATAGTTCTGAAGATATTCAAATTTTAAATTTTCAAATGCCCCAAATTTGAAGTGAAACCGTCTTTGCACAGTAATTTCACAGCCTCACGCGAGATTTTCATACGGGTTGCCCATTCCTCCACCTACTCTATATCAGACATTTTACTGGGTCACTCATGGTGCAAACTCCATAATCAGGCAAGTCACAAGTTCGTACAACTGAAAAGATTGCTGCTCACTGGGTACAAAAGTAGCACTCACACTCCATTCTTGTGGAACAGGCAAGATGATATACCATTTTTGCATCGTTGCCCTCCTTACAATAATACTTGACGTACACTTCCAATTCAGGCATGGAAGTTTCATAGTCACTGGGAATGTTAAAAACGATGTGGACGAGTTTTCTGGCGCTCTCTTGGCTGAAACCCTTGCTCATGATGTCATGTCCTGGCCTCTGCATTGCAACTGTTTTTATGACACCACGAAAAATGAAGCTGCCAAAGAATTTCCCACCAAAACTTGGATAATACTTGTATCAATCGCTGCTGATGTTTTTCTCTCACTCAATACAACTAACACCTCCGCCACTAGAAGTCAAACTAAATTAAACTGCTTAAACCTCACTGCTTCTCCCTTTCTCATCAGTCCTCATTTCCCGCTTTTGTTTTAACCAATCAAAATCAACCCTACCCACGCCACGCCGGCACCCATATGTGGAATTGAACAACAATAATATTATACCCAATATAATTGTCCACATGAATTAAAATCTGAACACACTAAGCAGTCAGGCATTAACTAAAATCACTCAGCGTACCATGAAAATGGCTTTAGGTCCAAACACAAGCGACTTTGGGCTCATATTCTACATTATAGAGGGATCAGCCTGTTATTAACAGTTTCCAAAGTTTATACAGCAGTCTTAAATAGACGCTTGACGGATCACTTGGAAACGCTAGATTTATATGAAGATGACCAAAAGGGACTCAGAAGAGGGAGATCTTGTTTTGAGCATGCATTTTTGTTGTCTACTAGGGTGAGAAACAGGGGGAGTCAACATTTGCTGCATTCGTCGACTTTGAAAAGGCTTTTGACTAGGTGAAACTGAATAGGCATCTACTTATGTATAAACTTACATTGTATAATATTGATGGTAAATTCTACAAAGCGGTAAAATCATTGTACACAGACACAATCACATCCATCAAATTAAACAATAATCTAAGTGGTTTTATACAGTATCGGGTGTGACTCATTATCACCTACCCTATATGGGGTGTGACTCATTATCACCTACCCTATATGGGGTGTGACTCATTATCACCTACCCTAAATGGAGTGTGACTCATTATCACCTACCCTATATCGGGTGTGATTCATTATCACCTACCCTATATCAGGTGTGACTCATTATCACCTACCCTATATCGGGTGTGACTCATTATCACCTACCCTATTCTGTTTACATATAAATGATTTAGCAGATGAACTTAAAAATTTGCATCATGGTATTAAATTTGAGGATCACGAAGTTTCTCTCCTATTACATGCAGACGATCTAACTATACTGGCAGATTTAGAGAAAAACCGTCAAAGAATGCTTATTAGTTTGTATAACTGGTGTTGTAAGTGGCACATGCAAGTGAATATCTCAAAAATCGATGTGATTTATTTCAGAAAGAAACGGGCTCGACACACAAGGACTAGCTTTACATTAAATCATGAAGAGTTACAAGTAGTAGATAAGGTAGGGGGCATTTGGGCCAAATAAGATGACCATACAAATGGCTTCTCGATCCTTTTACCCCAATGTTACTTCAGACACTTTTCTATCAATCATACATTAAACATCTTCTACTACAAAAACTACATAAAAAAGGAAAGAACAAACTAGAACAGTCTTTGCCAAAAACTGGATACCCCCAGCTTTACACACACGTCTTGTGACCTTGAAACTGAGGTCAAGGTCACCAAAATGAAATCAGGTCAAGAAATAGTGTCAAGGTACAACTGAGGTACACTTGAGTTTGATGTGGCCTGTGAACCAGGAAACAATTTGCTTTCAAGGATTCTGCTATGGACAGACAGTCATGGGCAGCCAAACCAGCTGAAAATAGTAAACCCCAGAACCTTCATTTGAAGAGGGATTAAAAGTGGAATTTCTAGATAAACCTGAAAAACTCTCATTTCTGCATTCTGTGCCTCCTACTGTGGGAATTATGACCCAGGTTTCAAATCTTACCTGAGTGTCCTGATAGATGATAGACTGGAATGGCCTGTGTGTGCCAAGATATACTGTTCAGTCACCATTTGCTCTGCCATACTGGTCCATTCACTGATTAATCTGATGCAATAAAATACAAACAAGAAAGAAAATATATTTCATTGTGACTCTAGTTTACAAGCTGTTCTGTCAAACCATCTGTAGCACCAGGGTAACTTACCGGGTGTACGATACAGTGACACCTTATAAAGTACTGGGTGTACGATACAGTGACACCTTATAAAGTACTGGGTGTAAGATACAGTGACACCTTATAAAGTACTGGGTTTACGATACAGTGACACCTTATAAAGTACTGGGTGTACGATACAGTGACACCTTATCATCATGACACCATAGATGCTCTCTGTAAAATCTGCCAGATATCTCAATATACTACTAGTCAAATTACTGACGAATTTGACTTTAAATCCCGAAAACCTTGTGTTGAACAGTGAATACGTCAGATATCTGAGTGTCATTTTGACAAGGTTTCACAATGTTAAATGTATCTCTTGACTGCTGGCTTCCTGAAATAATGTGCAGATTACATGCCATGGCACATCAACAACACGATATATCAATGCTGAGCACTCATGCTGATCCAGTTACACTGAAAATACATACCGTGTACATCTAAATGACATCATGACAAATTAAAACCTGGTCTAATTCTCAGTCAACTTCAGTCCATTTTGGTCACAATGAAGGTCAGCATGATGAGAGTGGCACATAGAGAGGGGGAGAAAGGGGGTTTTCTGTACTGACACACTGGCATTTTTATTTATCGTACTTGTACACTTTATCTTCTGTAGTTCATACGAACCGTTATTTAACATTTTTCTTATTTTCCAAAATTTGTTTGTAAAACCATGTTACAGAATCTGACTAACAAAATGTAGTGTGACAGTCTGGTACTATCATCATCACTGATTAAGTCCCAAAATCCTATTTAAGTTCAGGGCTCTACAATTTGTATGTTTTCAAGCCCATGACAAGTCAAATTTAAATCAGGGCAAGTGTTCAATCTCAAAGCACTAGCCCTGGGAACAACCCGAAATTTGGATTTTCTAGAAAAAATTTGTTGAGATGGGCCAAGGGCAAGTTGGTCCAGTATGATTCCAGAACTGCTAGCCCCGAGCACCACAGGAGATAAACAGAGTTGTAAGGCCCTGCATTTTGTTATCTGATAAATGCATTTCAGTATAGTTTTTATACCCACTTTCACTGTGTTCCTGTTTACAAAATACTTGTTTATAAGAAATTGCTTATGATTTTTTACAACATGAAATCAGTTTGTGCAGATGACTTTATGCGTGGTACCAAACTGAGAGTTATGTATGCGTAAAATACAAAAATGAAAGCTATTGTCAATGTATTTAACACAGTACATGCAATCATCTTATAAACATGCAAGATTTTGCTTACATCTGATCTTTGACTGCTCATACTGTAAAATTTAGAGGCTTCAGGAAAGATTAGTGTGTCATACAGGCCACAGACCACAGTTATAAATCCTTCTATTTTTCATATTAGCATTTTTCAGTCTAAAAAAATCAGCATTTTGGTATTTTAAAATTCCGTGAACGGCATTTAACAGATAAAAATTTCAGAAAAACATGGATGGATTTTTGTCATACAATTCTCAGCTCGTTAATTTGTGATAATTGAAATACGAAACAACACCTGGACGTCAGCTTTATACAGGTGTATGAACTGTGCTCTTGCCAGGGTCACATCATAGGGCCCAGAATTACCTGTTTGAGAAAGCCAGGAAGGCAAGTTTCAAATTAAGGCAGGTGATAGCCCAGTCAAACCTTAAGCCAAAAAATGCACTATCTCTGTTTCACTCACTTGTAAGCCCAATATGTACATATGCTTCTGAATTGTGGGCCCCCGTGTCGTTGGGCAGCAGCTCTTGTGAAAAATTGTTCAAAGATTGTGAAAACAAGTTGCCAATGGAAAAATTATTTCTAAGTTATTGCAAATTTGTCTCAGGTGTTAACAAAAGAGCAGTAAATTTGGCTGTTAGAGGAGAACTCGGCACCTATCCACTGATGCTACATGGCTTAAGGAAGGTTATGAAGTACAACAGAAGATTGTCATTGTTCGGAACACAACATTTAATGCACAGTGCCTTTATAGCCAGTAAACAACTGGAAGTTGAAAATAGTGCTAAAAGCTGGTTAGGTTTCTTCACAAAAATTGGTGAAATCTGTGGTGACGACGTACATGATATACAGTCGACACATAATAAAATTCTAGCTTTGTATAGATCATACTTTATGTCCCAGCTACAAGACCTCAATTCTGGTAAACTAACCCTCTATGCCAAACTTAAATACAGTCATGGTTATGAAAACTACTGCCAAATTATTGAAAATGTTAATCACAGGAAAGCATTAACCAGGTTACGGATAAGTGCACACGCACTGAATATTGAAGTAGGTAGGTATGACAGATATGGTATCAACAGAAATCAAAGATTGTGTAGGAAATGTCAACTGGGCGAAGTGGAAGATGAGGAACATTTTTTACTTAGGTGTGGTGCATTTGCTTCTCAAAGGGAAACCCTAATAAGAGAAATTTCAAAGGAGTGTAAACTATTCACCAATTTGTCTTCCGCAGAAAAAGTGTTTTATTTATTGAATGCCGAGGGCAGCTGTGTTAAGAATGTCTCCAAATTTTGCTTTGAATGCCTGGATTAATTTTTTTTTTTTTTTTTTTAATGAAATCCGTCCATTAATTATACAGTTCACATTCCGTCCATTTACTTTGTACATTGACTACACTGATAACATTGTTATGTATTGTATTTATTTGCATTGTACTGTGGTGCAGTTTCTTGTTCACTATCTATGTGGACTGTAGTCATTAGTCATTAGTGAATAGTTGGTAGTTAATTTAGCGACCGCTAGATGGCAATACCTTGATGTAGCCAGCGGGCCGCTCATGTTGTATGTGCAATGGCCCCAGGAGGGCAATATGCAATAAGATATTATATACATCATTGTCCTTCCCCACCATAAAGTTCCCACTTGGCCTGGAAGACAGTGCACCTATATGACCACCAATGACGCAACTGTGTGATGCAGCAAACCTGACTTAGCTAACTTTATTTAAACAGAAGCTACAGCATGCTGAAAACACAGTATTTTCACAATTACGGACTATCTCCGTTGGGATGCGCAACCAGCCAATCACAACTGTGGTCTGTAACCTAGTAGACTTACCAAAATTTTTAAAACTTGTTTAACAGAAGCCACAACTTGTTTTCTGCAAAGGATTCGCATTAACTTTACCAAACTTTAATATTAAGGAAAATATCAGCTTTTTTTGCAAACAACCTTTAAATCTGAAAAATCAGTTTTATGACAAATAAAATAATTAATTAAAATTTTAAGGAAAATTATATAATTGCATTCAATCAATTCTTTTCTGTCCAATATGAATACGATACACAATGGGCTATGATGCAAACCCATAATCACTTGCCTGCATGTCCTGCCCTTACAGTGAGAGATCAAATTACAATGCCCCACCCGTTAATTTTAACCCAAATTTTGAATATATTGCTAAAATTTTATTAATTTTTAGATGAAATTGGTAAGAACAATAATTCTACAACTTTGGTTTGTGGTTCATCTGATGTGCCTATCAAACCTGTGAATTATATTTGGAATGACACATGTACATGATAGTTTTTGAAGATATTCAACAATTTTTAGTTTTCAAGTGTGCTTAACTGGTATAAACAAGATATGTTTGTAAAACATAGATGCCTACAAAATTAGTGAAGGTTGATCATATATCAATGTCACATATCTTTTTAAACTTTAACCTAGCCCTTAAAAAACGACTAAAACCTGGAAAATATAAAAGTTATAGCTGAAAAATTAGTCATCATTTAGAAACCATATTCAGCAAAGTGGCTTTATGACCTTGGAAATGAGGGCAAGGTCACTCATTTTCACTTGACCTTCAGTTATTGTGCAAACCCCACAGGAAGTCTACTGTCTGTGTGTGACCCTCAAAACTGGGTCAAGGTCACCCATCTACAAACTCAAACTGGCCCTTATAGGCAACCATAAAGCTGTGCAATATACAAGTGCTACCTCTGAAATGCAAGTTATCATGCTGAAACAGTATTCAACCAAATGGCTCTGTTGACCTTTGAAATTAGGTCAAGGTCACCCATCTTCAAACTTGACCTAGTCCCGAATACGGACAATTATCCAGTACAATATAAAAGTCCTAGTTTAAAAACCTCTTCAGTTATCATGTGGAAACCAAAGTTAACTCAGGTACCACTATGACCTTGGAAATTAAATCAAGGTCACGAAACTTTGAACTTCTTCTAGCCATCAGCAAGAACTATACACCTGTAAAGTATCCCAGTCCTTACTTAAAAACTTCTTGAGTTATTGTGCGGAAACCACAGGAATTCTACAATCTCTGTGACCCTGAAAACTGGGTCAAGGTCACCCAACTTCAAACTCAACCTAGCCCTTACAGAGAACCATAAAGCTGTGCAATATAAAAGCTCTAGCTCCAAGGTATAAGTTATCATGCAGAAAGCATGAAACCATATTCAGTAAAGTGGCTCTGTGACCTTTAAAATGAGGTCCAGGTCATCCATCTTCGAACATCGCCTAGCCCCAAATATGGACTATAATCCTGTGCAATATAAAAGTCCTAGCTCAAAAACCTCTTTAGTTATTGTGCGGAAACCAAAGTTACCTCAGGTACCACTGTGACCTTGGAAATTACGTCAAGGTCACCCATCTTCACAGTTTTCCTAGCTTTTGACTAGAATGATACGCCTGTACAGTATCAAACTCCTAGCTCAAAAACTTCTTGAGTTATTGTGTGGAAACCACAGGAATTCTACAATCTCTCTGTGACCGTGAAAACTGGGTCAAGGTCACCCATCTTTAAACTCAACCTAGCCCTTACAGAGAACCATTAAGCCGTGCAATATAAAAGTTCTAGCTCCAAGGTACAAGTTATCATGCAGAAAGCATGAAACCGTATTCAGTAAAGTGGCTCTGTGACCTTTAAAATGAGGTCAAGGTCATCCATCTTCAAACTTCGCCTAGCCCTAAATATGGACTATAATCCTGGGCAATATAAAAGTCCTAGCTTAAAAACCTCTTCAGTTATTGTGGTACCACTGTGACCTTGGAAATTAGGTCAAGGTCACCCATCTTCGAAGTTTGCCTACCTTTTGACTAGAATGATACACCTGTACAGTATCAAAGTCCTAGCTCAAAAACTTCTTGAGTTATTGTGCGGAAACCACAGTCTACCGACCGACAGACCGACCTACATGTGCAATGCTATCTGCCCCACCTTCTTTGAATGGGGGCATGATAAAAATTCTACAACTTCGGCTTGTGGTGTATTGGATGCACTTGCAGCACAATCATATGAATTGAAGTTGGAATGGCACCTCTACCTATAATAGTTTTGAAGATATTCAACATTTGAACTTCTCAAATGTTCCTAATTAGCATAAATTAAAATTCTATAATTTTTGTTTGTTGTTCATCGGATGTGTCTACAGCAAAAACCTACAAATCAAAGTTGGAATGGCAGCTCTAAATAACAGTTTTGAAGATTTTCAAGATTTAAATTTTCCAATGGCTCTAACTTACATAATTTTCAAAACTGCTATACCTCTTTGCCAAAAGACCAGCCTTTATGTATGGCAGTATTATTTATTATGTATGGGAGTATTATCTAGTCATGTCAAGCTGCCTTTATGTATGGCAGTATTATCTAGTCATGTCAAGCTGGAGTTTCTGCATGTACTAGTCTTGTACTAAAATGTTGGACATGGAGCTTTTAAAATTTTAATTGCAACTAATTTGCAAAATATTGAAAACTATGACTATTGAATACCTAGATGTTCAATTTCACTATTAGGACTTCATCTCTGCCCAATTGGGAGTTTACAGCAGTATGTGTCAGTGAGGGAGAGAGACTGAACTCAAGAAGTTACTGCTTCAGGAAAAAAAAAACTAAGGCAATGAATTTATCAGGTAGGGAGGAACTGATTGCAAACCTTTTTTTGCAAGGGATAACCTAATCAGGTTACCCTTTCACAACTATGGGATTCAATTTATTCTATCATACAGATAACTTAAAAAAAGTGTGTGAATATCACTTAAAATGAAAAGGTGAAGCAGATAGATTGGATCACCACCAGCTGGGTGTTTGTTAGCCAGAAAGTATCAGTTTTCATTCAGAAGATTGGCAAACTACAAAACACATGCCGGATGTTTGCACGTTGACCAGTTACTACACATCCCTCATGTGACATACATAACTGGCCAGTAACTTGTTTGCTTGCTTACTTCTCAATTTTTAGGATACCTCATTCATATCAACATATTTTTACAGGATATTTCACTAAACTGGCTACACTTTTTCAAGCAATCAATAGAGGGTTTTTTTGGTTTGTTTTTTTATTAGTTTATTGGCACCGTTAAAAGTTTTAAAATTTCCCCCCCCCAAAAAGCTTTAAACATAACCATCAAGCTTAAAAACCTCCACATAAAGCTATGCTAGAAACAATGTAAAGAAGTGTTTTTGTCAGTCCAAAGTGCCTTGATAAAGCAGCAAACCTCCAAACAAGTAAAAAAGGCAAAACTTGGGGACAACCCTGCAATACTTCAGGATTGACTGACTCACTCATCATGAGTCCTGAATGATTGGCCACTTCATCTAAATTCAGTTTCTTGCAGTTATTTCTTTCTTTGATGATAAATTCTAATGGCCTTGGTGCTTATCACCAGGACTGAATCCTATTCTATGTTTGTGTTTGACAGGTATTCTTCTTTCATAAGGAAGCTCTGTATTTATAAGCAAAGCTTAACATATCTAGTTAATGAATCATTTGCCGCGCTCATATTTATTATTATGTGGATTGTCTTTGCTGAATATTTAGCTTAGACAAGGAGCCGCTACTCAGAGTGACATGTACGGGTATAGGCTCTGAAACATTTTCTTAGTACTTACCTGCTGCAGACCCTTTCATTTATTTGGGCTAACACAGCCTGTGTCAAAATTCTACAGAAGAACGTGTGTAATATGGACAATAGAAAAACCATATGTACATAGGTTTGACAGTAACTGGATAGCTTACGGAGAGTAAAGAGTTTGGACTGCAGAATATGGTAATGACTACTAGGAGGTGGTCCTGCACAAAAAGACACAAATACAATCTCCATCATAACAATGTCCTAGGAAAACACATCAACATGAATAGACCATGACAGCATCATACAAAATTGTTTGAGGTGGCTGTGGGATGCCACCTGGAGTTTAACCAGGGAAGCATTTTGATCTGGTTCCCTGAACAATTTTGCTCCCCTGATTTATGCCATTGCAACTTTTACTATGGATCCCTGAACATATAAAATTTCCAAGAGGGAACTACCATCCTTAACATCAGATGATTCAGGAATAAGCACATGGTACAAGCAAGCACCACTATGACCAAGCTACAGATCTATCAGAATGAACACCACAGCATACACTTGCTGGAAAAAAAAAAGGACTGGCGTACTTAACCCTTTCATCTTAAACTTAAGACTCAGTCAACACCTTTCCTTGGCATTGGCTGGATGCTGAGCTAATGTGTCATGTTAATGAAGTCTGCAACCCAGAGATGGCACCACGGAACCGCCAGGTTTTCAGGAATTAAGTGACTGAACTGAACTTGATTTCATGGGTGTTCCACGCAGACACAGAGGTCCAGGCAAATGGTGGTCGAGAGGTAATATTACTTAACTATTGTGCCATGTCAATGAAGGCTGCAACAGGTTAATAATTCATTTACATGTATTTTTATACCCCCCTTCGAAGAAGGTGGGGCATATAGCGTTGCACATGTCGGTAGGTCTGTCGGTCGGTCGGTAGACTGTGGTTTCCGCACAATAACTCAAGAAGTTTTTGAGCTAGGACTTTGATACTGTACAGGTGTATCATTCTAGTCAAAAGGTAGGCAAACTTCGAAGATGGGTGACCTTGACCTAATTTCCAAGGTCACAGTGGTACCACAATAACTGAAGAGGTTTTTAAGCTAGGACTTTTATATTGCCCAGGATTATAGTCCATATTTGGGGCTAGGCGAAGTTCGAAGATTGATGACCTTGACCTCATTTTAAAGGTTAAAGTATCTAGATATGTGACATCGATGTATGATTAACCTTCATTAATTTTGTAAGGTCTCGAATGCCCCTTCTACCACTATCAATAGGATAGCGAGGGCAAGGGTAATGACGGAGGGGGTATCTATGTTTTACAAACATATCTTGTTTTACCAGTATAGCCATCCGATTTGATTCACATATGCAAGAGGTCCAAGGGCCTAATGCTCTGTTGCCATGCATGTGAAGAGATTGAAAACAAACCACGCAAAGGGGGTATTTTCTGTCTTCTCTATTTCGGTCCATATATTACATAATAATATAGCTGGTACCAACAATATCAAAATTAACCTTGATTTTATATCCTTCATAAGTCCTGAAAGTTATATGGAGTTCATATGAAAACTGTGACCTGTATCACGTTCATGTACAAAAGTTTACTGACAGGACCTGTAAGTCATACTATAAGCTCTGCAACCTATGGTCAGCAGAGCTACAAAAATAGACGCCATGATTTTCTTAAAAAATCTTGAGTGTATGCCATGTTTTTGATAAAAAATTAATAGTATATGTGTAACCTTTTTTCTGCTCAGTTTATTGTTTTGATAAATTGCCATACTTATATGGGTCAAATAATGATTACCTGTACATGTACTGTAATACTGATTAAGGGTTATTCAAAGCAGCTCTTTTCAACAATTTGTAAATAAGTATCCATTTGGGATTTCTTTTAGCTAGGTAATACACGTGTTAATAGATGGCAGCACAAGTCAACTCTACCATGTGTTGTTCCTAGCCTGCACAAGTAAAACAGTAAAACCTCCCTATACCGAACATCCTTGGGACCAGGTTTGCTTACATTGGAAGTCCATGTATATACTAGGGACCGAGAAATGGTGTTCAGTATACAGAGGTTTTACTGTATTGTATTGAAACTGCATTTTGGATAACATTTTTAACGGGTGCTACATCTAGTCTGAACATGTACCTTTGTTTTTTCATACTTTTGAAAACTCAAATTATTTGCATTCAGTGTGAATCTTTTTTTTAAGCAGGGAGTACTGCCACCTTATTTCAGATCATACACATGTACTTGGGTAAATTTAGATAGTCAGCTAGCAACTAGACATGTAGAATTGTTTGTAAACATACTCTGAAGGCAACCTCAGGAAAATTTAGCAAGTTGTCAACACGTAGATCTGAGCAAACCCAATAATGAGTATATTAAATGGGTATTTTTTTAAGATGTAGGTTGTTTTTTTGTTTTTTTTTTTTTTGTTTTTCAGCTGTTATGCCATAACACAGTAATCCAACTCCATAGATGTAGTTACATTGCATCCTATGTTATATGTAACTTCGTTCATTGACATGTTGGTCTGGGTCTAGGCTTTACTTGCTGGCCTGCATGACCACAAATAAAATGCAACCCCCTGTCGAGGGGCTTGCATCACATTTCTACTTCATCAGCCAAGCAAAAGCTAATGAATTCATTGTTCAGGAGCCATGGACAATGAATTATTAGCCTTTCCTTACATTACACACACCACACAAACTGCATTGCCCTGACACAATGGCCAGGTACACTGTTTGCCATCTAAAGTTGAAAACAAAACACTGGGATATTGTGTTTTGCCTACTAAGCAGACCAATTATGTTTTCTCCAATCGACTCCAAATGCAGTGCATATGATTTCTGTAGGTGCTTCAGAGTGACAATTTATCAACAATTATTTTTGGTGAACTTGAACTTTTCTAAAAAATACCCCCCCCTCCCCCCCCAAAAAAAACAAACAAATTACCAAGATTTCTCTTTGTTTTTTGGTAAATTCCAGTGCGTAACTATGGCAAATAATATTGCCCAGTATGGAAAACCCCTTATGCTCCCCCCGCCGACTACATTGCACAATAAAAATCATATACATTGTTATTTGCATGATATACACACAGTAAGCAAGTTGCCTGCATGGGATCCCCCTAGAGCACAATTGTTTCTGATGTGCTCCTGACAGGCGCTCTCAAAAAAAGCAGCCGCAAGCTGGGGAATGTGTCAGGAGGCTAGCATGTCCCATGGTAGCCCCAAGGGACCTCCCCATGTTCAACGGGCAAGCTTACAGAGCGTGGGGAGGTTCCTTGAGGCTAGTCACATGGTGAAGTTGTACAGGGCTCTCTGCAACACATGCCATGTGTGGCGTGAAGTCCAGTTCCACTTGAACATGTTTACATCATGTCCATGCAAAGGTCAATCATACCTTGGAGGAATCCTCCTAGATCGCACCAGTCTGACTTACTATGTTATGCCACGAAATTAGGCCTGCCATTAACCCCATACACATTATAATCCTCCAATTTCATGGCATAACATAATAAAATCCTATTTTCTATCTCCCACATCAAACTGAATTGGTACGTCCTTGAAGTCAATGAAGATCGTACCTATTCAGTCTGACTTACTAATACTATGCAATCCCATGAAATTAGGCCTGCCTTTAATAATGGCATTATTTTCTGCAGTGAATAGTGCCATTATTAATGACAGACCTAATTTCATGGCATAGTCCTAACATAGTAAGTCTGACTGAACAACTCGAGTCTAAGACAATGTTGTGACTTCGCTGTACTTGAAACTTACCAAAATCAGGACAGATAAAGCAAAAAAAGAATCAAACAAACAAACTGAACTGTTACAGTTATAGTTTGCACGCCCATTTTGTGCCAGCAAGAACAATAAGTGTGGTTTTACCCACAGAGTCTTATGGTAGCTCTATGACTGTCTTACCTTAAAAGTTAGTATCTATGCGGTTGATGCGGTCTGGCCCACTGCATCAGTGCATGCACATGCACACAGTTTTGAATTGTGCGCACGTGTTACGGAAACCGGATGTACCCATCTGCGCTTGCGCTGACAAATTCCTATTTTATCGCTCACTCAGCAGTCTGACGGATGGAGAAGACTTGTGCCTGCAAAGGAATCCGCACATGTCTGCGGTGTGAAGGACACGGAGCCAAACCAGAGACAGGGGGGTTGACAAACAAGGTGGGCAGTTGCCCCAAGGGTTATTTTAGAACATTGAGTTCTAGGACTTAACAGATAATGCAGGGGTATAAAGTTATTTTTGGGTCAACTTGCCCTGTGCCGTGACCGATCAAATCACAGGGCCAGGGGCAACCAGCAGAATGGTTGTCATCATATTCTGGTCAAAACGAACCCATTCATACTGACCGGCAAAGTCACTGTCCACCGAAAATACTGATTAAGGTCGGCAAATTGTAAAAGTACAATCACATTTCACGTGTATTTATTTTGATAAATAACGCATAACATTACAAGGAACTACCCTGGCCTGATCACAAACCACAGATACCGGTAAGTTGCCCCAAGCCAAGGGTTATTTCATTTAACAAATCATGGTTAAGTAAACAGGCCCAATGGCAATGACGAATAGTGAAATAGGAATAATGAAATAGGTATTCCAGCCCCATATTAAAGCCATTATTGAGATTGAGTGTATCCATCTTGTTGGTTTTCATTTAAAAATGGCATAATTTTTGTTTTTGCCATAATAAACATAAAAACAGTTGATCCTAGCTTACTACTGTGCCCACGGCTACTTCATGCCTAAGTTAATTTGTTAAATAAACAGAGGGTCCCCTGGTCACCTCTAAGAAGTGGAAGAGACTTCAGTCCTCCCCTGATATATAAATTCTGTAGATCCCTTTGATTTTTTTTTTTTTTTAGTGAAAATCTGATTATGCAGGCCACAGCAGTGACAAACACATCGTCAAATTCCACTTCATGAATGGCAATTTTGCTGATCTTCAGGTTCGTCTAAATCAAATTTTGTCAACAATTAAAATAGTCAAAGAGAATAACTGCTGAATGATCAGTTATCTCAGGGAGATGTATGAGACCTCCCTGGTGATATCAAACACAATTGTAGTTGAAAAGTTCTAATCATTTTAAATCAAAGTGTCCACCATAGTTCAAGTGTCTACATAGCTGCTGGATAACTGTATCACATGATGGTACAAACTGTTGTATTACTTTCTGCTGTAGCTTTGCATAGTGAAATCCACTCTATAAAATGGAAAAATAAAATCCCTTGAATTTGATTTCTTGTCTTGTTAATCAATTATCACACTGGTCTAGTGGTACTAAATATGTAGTAAAAAGGTGTGGTGTAAAGCATGAATCATCAATGACAAATCTTCTCATAGAAATTTCAATAAAATTTTCTACTAAATATGCATTTGACTAAAATAACTTTTTGGTCAATTTCTCATTTGACCATTTGTAATTTTTTTCAAAATATTTTTTTCACTGATTATCAAATAAAGTTGGTTTCGGCAGTGTGGTATTCGTCAATCAGTCCTTGATCCGGAGATGGATGTGGGGACCACCTGTCAAATGTAGGAAAACAATCGAAACATATGCAGTATTGGCAGTTAGCCCAAATGAATGTAAGACCAGTTTTCCAGCATGTGGTCATGGTTTGGTTCAGACTGTGCTATCACTGGACATATACTCTAGCTCTCTTCCTCCAACCTATGACCCATGACATAGTCAGAATGGGACGAGCATTCTTGCAAGTTACACACAAATATCTGAACAAGTCCTGACAAGTACTATCCAAGTGTGTCTGAGATGATTAACTACCATCTCATAACCACTAAAATCAGTATGATCCACTGCTTCATTTTACCTGAGAAATATCAGAAATCCCTGATTACTTGTGTAAGTTTTGCATACATAATCAAATTGAAGGGCTGATAGCCCAGATTTGATACTCTCTGGAGCACAGGGTTTTCTAATGCATTTGTGGGACAGAGTATTACTGTCAAAACAGTGTACAGCAATGTCTAAAGCAAGAAAACACAAAGCCAGTCAGAGAAGATCCAAGGATAGTTTGCAATCTGGGCAAGGCATGGTTGCAGCCATCACTGACAATCAGGTGATCAATGCATGGCATCTATTGCGATATCAGCACTGAAATTACAAATGGCTTTCCAGCTTATTTTCATATTGAAGTTGACACAGAGATGTCACTCATCACCTTTGGTGACACATTTCCCACACTTCCACAGAGAGACAAAATGAAACAGGTTGCATTATAAACAAGTACAGTGGAACCTGGTTAATCCAAACACCTTTGTACTCTGGTGAACTGTTCTGATTAATGAAGCATCTGGATTACTGAATCACTATTACTTGAAATGAACAATTCTGTTCCAGGATAAGAGTTCAGATAAATGAGACATATGGATTAATGAGGTTCCACTGTACATAGAAGAGTCACTGCCAGGAGAGAAATAAAGTCAATCCAAACAAATTTTATTATCAAGTGCATAAAAAAGGTGGAAAGTCCTTTGAAAAGTCCATCATGCTGTATCTGTTGGTGTCTGTGCATTCTCAGAACTTTGACAGTACACTTGTATATGTTCATTATGTTTGTATGAACTTGTGAAGAAACTTTGCTTTGAATTACAGACACCTTTCACTGTTATGACTACAGTGATTGGACAATATATAAGCCTGAGAGTGTGAAGTGTGTGCCTCTGTATTGACACATAGCTCACACTCTCGGGGTAAGCCTGTGACTTCATTGTCTTGGGATTATGACACCTGGAGTTGGCAGGTGACATCCAGTCTGCAAATGACTGAGATCAAGGAGCCTGCAGTGAGAAGAAGGGACAACTTGTGGTTTGTGCCAGGCCTATCCATTTTGCACTTTGTACTGTTTGTAAACAAACTAACTTTGTTATTTGTACATCTGATGTTCATATTAAGCACATTCACAAAGACATTTCTTGTACACATCTGCTGCATAATATCCACAGAGCAATGTTTATAAACACTGTCTCAGTACATTTTAATCCACACAAAGACTGGTTTTGGTGGGAAGAATGTCTGTACAATAAAGCATTTGAATGTGGAATAAAATTGCAAAAAGGTAACTTTTTACTGAATGGACCTCTAATATGTGATATTCATGTTGTGTGCCGTGTAAAAAAAAATGGCAAGCCAAGAGATGGCATAGTAAGTGCTACGGGCAACTATTAGTTTGCTGGCTGCTCTAGTGAGGGCGTGGAGATTCACTCTGTGTTGACAGCTGTCAACTAGCTATGACTTGTTTCTCCCATCAATCGAGACACCCCTGTCTTTCAGATACTGTTAACCCTTTCCTCATCAAGTCGGCCCTATGCTGCTGCGTCAAACTCCCCTTTCAGTCAGCAGAATCCAGCCTTTTCCAACGCATGCATGGAAATTGTTTTTCCTTTGTTTATCAAGTCATTTATACCAAAATCATTAACTGTATGCTGAAGTAGGCATTTTTGCATCATTTCCTTCATATCGCCACACCAGCATTGTGACTAACAAGCAACATGGAGTGTTTGTTCAGTGAAATTACTGATTGAGCGAAGAGGACCATTGATAACATAACACTGTTTACAATGCATATCTAGCACATTCAATGAATTGGACTCTTCCCGCGGCTCATGGTCACGTGTTTTGTTTACTGTGTGTCTTTCCCTTTAGTATATTTTGATGGGATGTTGTGTCACACACATCTTGCCCCTTTTGAAAATTTCATTGGAGAACAGCATCCATGTTTAAATGCATTTCTCGGCAGTTATTGGAAATGGAAGTACCTTTCTGGTTATCCTCTGCAACCCAAAGTGTTTTCCTGTGATGCCAAAGTAATGCCCGAAGTATTCTGAGTACCATATTTGGACCGATGACCCCATAGCCTCAAATGAGTTTCCAAATATGGGTATTATCATCAAATTTGACTCTTTTTCATGATGGCAAATAACAAACAGGAAATTTAGCCAATCAGAGGAGAGTATGTACAAAAATAGAACACTGACCATTCCAGACATTTGTAAACAAACATGGCCCTACTGGGAATGCGAACTTGTGGCAACTTGCATTTTTTTTCTGTGGATTTCAACACTTTTACTTGCTGTAAATGACTATCAATGATCATTTATACTGCATGAACAAATATATCTATCCATTTTACTGCAAATGGAATGTCAATACCAAAAACTATGATGGTGGATGAGTCCTACTGCCCACACATGCCAACACCTGTTCCTACATTACAGGAACAGATAACGACTGTGTGTGCATAGCACATTAATATCGACCATGATGAGTTAATTTGACCAATAAGTTCTATATTTGGAAGATCTTTCTACTTGTAAATGGCAAACGTAAAAATGATGATTTTGAACAAAAATACATGCCCATAAACAACAGGGATGATTATGATGGAGATCATGTATCTTAGCTCAGAAGATAGGAAATCATCACAGATATGTAACTGTGCTTATTTGTGTTCAGTTTCATGTCTAAAAATTTGCTCTGAAGATAACCTTAAGAGCACATAATACATGTATCTACAATATGTGAATAATGCAGGATTTCTGGTCTCCCTGCACATAATAATAATAATAATAATAATAATAATAATAATAATAATAATAATAATAATAATAATAATAATAATAATAATGATAATAATACTACTAATAATAATAATAATTTATTTTCCTCCATAAGGAGAAATAATACATACAAAATCATACAGAACCAAGGATGACAAAATCATACATAATGAGACTATACAGCATGAAATTATAGGCAGTGCATGAAAAAAAAAAATCAGAACTATTAATAGCACCTTGTTAATAACAGTTAAAACATGTTCATTAGAATAATAGAAGTATTTCACTTCACCATATTAGTATTGTTACTTTTGAGATAGCAGCAAGTCTAATATCTTTGCGTATGTCTTGGTCAATCCTGGGCCCATGGTTACTATCAAACACTTTTTGAGAGCTACCAATGGGATTTCTTTTGGTGATGTTAATTTTTGATTTTGACTGACCTTGAAAGGTCAAACTGGCATAGTGGCTTCTACCTTGGTTAAAGCAAATCTTGACACTTTTCATTTCAAAACTGATGACTCCAGAAACGTGAATGAAGACTTTGTTATTACAAACAGTGATGATGGTCTCAAAGAAAGATGACCTTGATATTATTGCAAAGATCACAGGACCACTTCACTCTGTTCATCCAAGGTCAGCCGAGCACAAAACTGTACAGTCTTCTTGTTTATAAATATAATAAGACTATCAACGAAGGAGGGATTTTCACACATGTTGCTGATCTCTCAGACTATATCTTATGTACATGTATAATTTACAGGTTGAACAGTTACATTCCTTTGAATTGAAGTTGGAATGACATCTCTATGTATAATGATTTTGAAGATATTCAAGGCTGAAATTTTCAAATGGCCCTAATTGGCATAATTTTCAAAACTGTCACCCCTCTGCATAAAAAAGCCAGAGTTGATGTATACATATAAGTTCCATCGTGAAGTTTGGGGTTTTTATGTATTGTAGTCTTCAAATAAAATGTAGGAGAAATTTGCTGGTAAAGAAAGAAAGAAAAAATTAATAGGAAAAAAGAATGTCTGTGTTGGCACACAGCCATTATTGTGTAACAGCCCAGTCTGCTGTACTGATAACAGTGGTTATTGTGTATGTGCCCTATCTACTGTGATAACTGGTTATTGTGTATCTGCCCTATCTACTGTGATAACAGTGGTTATTGTGTATCTGCCCTATCTACTGTGATAACAGTGGTTATTGTGTATCTGCCCTATCTACTGTGATAACAGTGGTTATTGTGTATCTGCCCTATCTACTGTGATAACAGTGGTTATTGTGTATCTGCCCTATCTACTGGGATAACAGTGGTTATTGTGTATTTGCCCTATCTACTGTGATAACAGTGGTTATTGTGTATTTGCCCTATCTAATGTGATAACAGTGGTTGTTCATATATTTGGTCTTCAGCAGTTCCTGAAGCCCGGATGAACCAATTAGTTCTCATTTCAGTGGTGATATGAGTTGATCCTAAGTGGCAAATTTTTGACAATTTCAAATCATCAATGCAAAAAAAAAAAAAAAATGAAATTTAAATGAAAAAAAAAAATTTCAGATAGTAATGCTAAGCACTGTTAATATGGATGAATTGATGGCTATAGCTTAAAAAAAACTTTGTGCAGAGGCCTGTAATCATTTGTGATGGGATTTTTTTTTCTGAAGCATCGTAATTGCAGGGACAAAATGAAACACATCCATCATTGTTTATATTAACCCACTGCTGGTCAGAGTACAACTGAGTCAATCGCTTTCCTTGAGAGTACAACTGAGTCAATAGTTTGCCTTGGCACAGGTTGAGCACACCATTGTCTAGGAAAGCTATTGACCTAGGGCATGCCATTATGAATGGCCTTACATACAAAGGAAAAATGTTTTCTATTGATGAGAAATTTAAGCAAAAACATTGTGAGAGACCCAACTAACATCCAGGTGCTTTTGGGGCAGTTTGAGCAAGAAAGGGTGGAAGCTATCAAAATCTTGTTTATGGGTTGTCACCAAATAATAATAGAAGAAGCAGAAGAAATAATAATAATGAAAAAATGAAAAAATAAGAAATGCTACAGAAGGACTGTGTCACACAATTGGTGTGGAGATTTGATTGCCCAAAGCGCCAATTCTGTTGCAAGATTGCATGGCAGTAAAGGATGATATAATTTTTACTGCTAGGAGTTTTTAAGCTCTTTGCTTCAAGAATTTTAGATAAAAAAAAAGCTAACATAGTTGTGACAATACCACCCTTCTGCAAAGTAGCATTTGTACTGCAGTGTTATTCCTGTTAACAACTGACAGTCTGTGTTCCCAAGTTTTGGAGCTTGCCACAGAAAATCACTGTCACTGTTGAAATGCTTCATTTCTTCTGAGTATAATCATATCTGCTCCAAAACTGACTTTTCTGAGGGTCTGAGTCCAGTATTCTGTCCTTTCATACATGATTTATCAGTATGTCCTTTTTCTTGCCATGATGCCAAATTAATATTTCTGTAGCAAGAATCTGCACCTGAATATGTGCTGCTATTCTCTGTGATGCAATATACAGGCACTTCATGATCTAACCTGCTAATCCCCGCAAGTTCCCAGCATTCATAGTGACTTTTAATCCAAATTTCAACATGCAAATGACTCGGTGGAGATTGGTTGGTGAGGTCATCCAGTGAAGAGCATGTGTCTGCTATGCCCCTAATGGCAGAGCTGGGTGCACCCTCAGCTGTACACCCCTTCCCCCCCCCTCCTCCCTTAGAAGGCTATTAATACCAAATATACCACTAATGTGTATCATATATAGAGAAGCTCAATATTGCATACTGTGGATGACTTTGACCTACTTTCTCAAGGTCATAGAGAGAATGCATATCAGGAAATGATTTTATTGTGATGCCCATGACACAATAACTTCAGATGGAACTGAAATTTACACCAACTACACATTGGGCCAGTGTTTAAAATTTGTAATGTTTTGTGTGACCTTGACCTATATTTCAAGTTTATTGAGCATTTCAGAAAAGGACACTTAATTCAATATTTTGATAAAGAATAAGGGGAATGATACCCAATGCACCACAAATGTGTGTTCATGTGGAACTATGATGTTGCATCATATTGATGACCGTGACTAGTTTCTCAAGGTCATGGAAGGAATGCATTTCAGACTGCTGTAACTCATCATTATTATAAGAATTTTTGCATGGCTAGCATGATTTGTTCTACCTGCCCTAAACTGGTTCAGATTATCAGGACATGTCAAAATTTACTGAAGTATTTCATGATTTTCCACCATAGTATTGCACAGATTGATTGGGGAACATGGTGTATGTTTATGTTGCAGGCTGGCATAAGACTAGTGTACTGCCAATGCTGTCAGAAAGCGTGGCCCCCTGGTGGCACCAGTGGGCATCCTGGCCATAATGGAGACAGCAGGGACTTCCCAGGAATTCTTCTAGTGCATGATTTTATCACAGAGGAAGAAGAGAAGACGCTGACAAAGGAAATAGACAAAACGCCTTGGACTGAGTCTCAGTCTGGCAGAAGGAAACAGGTATAATGTATAATTGTCTTTCCCCATTAGTCTGACTAGAAGTAAAATGTCATCCACATCAATGTTTTACTTTAGTATCTCCTTACCACATTATCCCTTTTAAATGCCCCCTATATTTCTGGCACAAGTTGTGAATATTGGAAAATTGGATATATATTTTATGACGATTTACCAGTTGAGTTTATATATATATATATATATATATATATATATATATATATATATATATATATATATAGATATAGATATAGATATAGATATATATAATGTTCCAAATTTGGGTCTCAAATTGGCACGCATTTCAATTAAATTTTCCGTGTCACTTAAAAGGGATAATATGGTATAGAAAACATTTTGAATGAGAACATTTCAAGTGCACATAATCCCGATGAGGGTACCATGACCCAGGACAACAACTTTCTTTGACAGTGGATAGTGTGCTTAATCCATGCCAAGTGCAAGACACACTGTTGACTCAGTTATATTGAAGGAGATAATGTACAAATCTTTGAATCTGGCTTAGGTATCCCATAATAGTTGAAGGTGAGCACTGGCAAAACTCTGCACGGAAGGGCATTGGCAGCCGATGCTGTTCCATGCAGAGTTTCGTTACTGTTCACCCTTAATGGTTCCAATTCTAACATAGGAAGAGTTCTTATTTTACACATAATTTTTCTCATTAACTTCAAATGGTCTTGTGAAGTTGGTAGACAATTTCCACAATGATTTCAAATGTGATAAGGCTATGAATAACTTACTGTGCCATGACCATACAGGTTTCTACAATTCCTATGATCCTGTTGTCCTGGACAAGTGGATATCTAAGTCCGACAAGTGACTTTTGAACATCACCTGTCCAGTCCAAATTTTCGATTGTAAATAATAATCTATTAAAGCCCAATTGCCTGGAATACTGACTGAGCCAGTGGGAAAGCTGAACAGGTTAGCTGGTAAAGCATGGGGCTGGGCTGAAGGTGTGGCGTGGGGACCAGCTGGAGGTGTCAACAAACATTGGAAAGCTGTGGTTCTTTTCAAATAAATATATTTGTAGCTACCAAAACTATTTCCAGAAATATTTGCACATGGGATGGACAGTTATTCAGTATTGATTGAGAGAAGCCTCCTCCTCCTCCCCCCCCCCCCCCCCCCCCCCGGGTGATTTTTGGGCAATGCATGATCTATGTTACAGGCACAAGAGGGGTAAATCTTTAACCTCAAAGAGCAAGTATGCATTGATGTATTTCAGTGGTTTCAGTAATTGCCATCAAATAGCATTTAGCTGGCTGTGTTTGGCATGTATAACATTGACAGATGTTGGGTAATGTGAAAATGGTTTAATTATAAGTTGAAACATTTTTTAATCCAGGATTATGGACCCAAGGTCAACTTCAAGAAGAAGAAAGTAAAACCAGCACTGTTCACAGGATTACCAGAGTTCAGCAGAAAACTTGTAGAAAGTATGAAGCAACTGCCAGAACTGGCCAGCTTTGCGCCTGTTGAGCAATGCCATTTGGAATACATGCCAGAAAGAGGCTCTGCCATTGACCCTCATTTTGATGATTTTTGGTTGTGGGGTGAACGTCTGGTGACCATTAATATGTTGTCAGATACACAACTGAACATGACATTGGACTCAGAACCGGATTTGGTTGTGTCAGTTCCGATGCCAAGACTGTCCCTTCTTGTAGTTTCAGGGCCAGCCAGATACGAGTGGAAGCATGGAATTGACAGAGAAGATATATCTGAAAGAAGACTTGCTATTACATACCGTGAACTGACTCCAGAATTTCTTGAAGGTGGCCCACTGGCGGATATTGGGAAAAAGCTGTTAGATACAGCTCTTAGTTTTAGTGGACATGCGGTCGGTGTTTCTTGACAAAAGTTACATTACCCCGAAACAAGATGGTTTCAGAACAGAATTGAAGATACAGAAGAAAATGTAGTACCAATTTGTTTAAGGGCATGGTACACTTTTGCAACACTTTACTCAGAAGACACGACTTTGCTGCAAACATGTCCTTATATACACTAGACTTCTCATTTGAGATCATGTAAACATGTATTTTCTAAAAGCATACATTTGGATTGAGCTATTAAAATAATGAAATTTTTGCATGTGTTAAGAAATTGAATTTTAATTTCGTAATTAAAAAACTTAAATTATACCTGTTTTGGCACAAAAACAAAACAAAACAAAAAATACCACAAACACTATTAATGGAAAGCATTATTTTCTTAAGGTAAATGAAATGGCAGACTTAAAGCAGCAAAATGGTATTTTAAATTTTGAATGAATTTTTTATTTTGAATGAGGGCTTAGGCTCAAAATTTACAAGATGTTAAACTTACAATTTTTAAATTAAAAAAAAAAAACAGCCATAAGATTAAAACTTAGCCCTTTTTCAAAAATTAAAATAGTTTTTGAGAGCATCATGTGTTTTTTATTTGACACTTAAGACTAAATCTGATTTTCATTTTTAAAATACCATTTTAAATTTTATGCAAAATTTAAGAAATTTTAATAACACCAAATGCAAAACTAAAATTTTCTATTCAGTAACAGAATTGAACTTGATGTTATGTTTTCTTTCACAAAATATGTACTTTTCGGGGTATTAGATGGTAATCAGAGAAAAAATTTAAATATTTATACACTAGAGTCATAAAGTGTACCACTCCCTCAACAGCATGATTTTAGGGCATGCAACTGTATATAACGAATACATGTACTCAAAAAAGCAAACACATTTTAAACTGCCACATACATCTATGACAGAAACAAATTAGTCTGCAGATGTACAGAAATAAACATGTAAAAATATTGATATATTTTGGTAATGTTTGTCATACTTTGTAAGAGATGTGTACATTTAATTTTAAAGCATAAGTACTTCTAGAGTGTGGTGCAAAATATTAACCTTTCCTTTCTCTTGGTGTGAACCTCTGAAACCACATGGCCAATTGTTTTGAAATTGCACGGGGAAAAAATATGATTATCTCATGGACTGCTGTCCAGGGTACACAGCAGTCCAGGAAACAATCATATTTTCTACACAAACTAAGATTTAGAGCGGCCCATGTTAACCCTTACAGTGCCAATCACGACTAAAGTCGATTTGCTTAAGTCAGACAAGTCTGAATTATCATTAAGATCCCATATTTGTATTCCTTGTAAAAAGAATTTTCATTCAAGTACCAGTATGCCTATAGTTCCAGAGGGAATACCCCAGGTCAACAGCTTTTCTTGTCGTGCATTGGGCACAATGTGCGCTGAGAAAAGCTGTTGACTCAGTCCAAAATTTGGCACTGAAAGAGTTAAAACCAATTTTTTTTTGGGGGGGGGGGCTGGAGCATATGTGTAAATATATACGTGAATTACTGTGGCTGATTGTAAATATATACGTGAATTACTGTGGCTGATTGAGTTATTTGACATGGATGACAAATAAGTCAGAATTGACCTTCATAATTGTCAATAAAATTATTACGTACTTACCTAACACGATTTAGATGGTCCTGCAGAGAAACAGACAGACAGAAAAATTTCATGACCGAACTTAATCATGGGCTGCACACACAGTCTGTCTGAGATTCCACAGTCTAAGTTACTGACTCTGAATGTTAGCAAGAAACAAAACAGTTTCAATTGCCAGCATCCTGCACGTGTCAGGAACAAATTAAACAAAGACCTTGAATCAAAACAACAGAAACATGTTTCCAGCTATTGTTTGACAGTACAGAGTGACTGATTTGATGATATTATGGCAGTCCATATGCTGAAGTCAGACCAGCTGTCTCATGCCAAACAAATCTAGTGAATACATG
The DNA here is from genome assembly GCA_964020975.1 of Hermodice carunculata. Classification (NCBI taxonomy): domain Eukaryota; kingdom Metazoa; phylum Annelida; class Polychaeta; order Eunicida; family Amphinomidae; genus Hermodice; species Hermodice carunculata. The sequence goes on from OZ026620.1 coordinate 4,545,097, forward strand.
TATTGGTGAAATGGCAAATTCATTCACAAACAACTGATATATGAGCCACAAATCCACCATTGAAGCCCATATCTGACATACAGTGATTAGTCCAAAGGCTGTAACTCTTTATTCTCACAGTTTTTACAACAGGTGAAGCAGGCATTGCTTCAGGAGGCTGACTTGCCCAATGCTGTCCATACTGGGTGTCTTAGCATGGATGTGGTGCATGATCTCTTTAGATCGTATCTACTCGAAAATTACATCCCATCTGAAAGCATTTCTCAGTATATATTCCTTTGGACTGGATGCAACAGGTCATCCTGTGTGGGCTGACCTCCTTGACCCATACTTGACCTCCAGTATTGCTCATTCACACCAGTTTTCTCTTTTTGCCCACTGTCGCATCCATGTCATGTTTTCCCGCAAAGAGCTATTCAGCTGTGTTCAACTGTCATCATCTTTGTAAACTGGTCTAATCTGCCTCATTTTGGCAGATATGAACTACTACATTATGGGATATAAAAGAAGGAAGGAGATCTAAATGGCGCTCCCATTTTCATTGAGCTAACTTTAGTGGGGCGGTTACCACTTCATGTTGATTTCCAAGATGGCATCTTGCAATGGTCTTGGTAAAAGAGATGTACATGTTATGGAAAGCTGGGAGAATTGCCAATATTACTGTCTTGCTCTCACTGTTGGGAGGTTAGTAGAAGAGCTGAAATACTTGAGCACAAACTACTGTGACATTTGCAAGGAATGGTCCCAGGGACACTAAGAAGTTGCAAAGGTTGAGTTTAAAGCAGAACAATGGAGGGAGAAAAGGGCGATGTTCATGCTCCAGTCCCAGCTTTATCTTTATTTATGGAACTAGTCCCCATTACCGCGACTGGCATAGCACACTCACAGGCCCTTTGAGTACTGTCACTGCGCCAGCAGTGACAGCCACCCCAGTTACAGAAGGAGCTGGTTCAACATTGGCTTTCTCTCCTTCAGTGCCGGAGCTATGGGGACCAGCTGTTGTAATTAACTGTGCCTTCTACCTCTGCAGCCCGGGTTCGTTTCACGGCCGGGGAAGCATGTGGAAAGAGTTCCTACCATTCTGACTGTGCACGGTGGTTTTCTCCGAGTCCTTCGGTTTCCTCCACCAAACATGTTGGTAGGAAAGTTTTCGCCACCATCTGTGCCATGGAGAGTGATTAATATAGGCTTGGCCTGCTTCGCAATCCATGTAAAACATACGGGTCTGTACTTTTTTTTTTTTTTTTAAATTCAAGCATCAATGGCAAGGATTCCCGTGTAGTCATCTCTCAATTGAAAGCATCACTAGTACTTCTCTGTACCTGGTCTAAATGATTCTCATATGTAAAATTTCTTTTTAATTTCCCATATGTACCTAATTTTCCTTATTTTCGAGGTTAATTTAAAATTCATACCTATCCTGGTTCCCCCCAAAACTGATGTAACTTTCTTTTAGTCAATTGTTACGTTCCTATCATCTCCATCTAAAATAGTTTTTTTTGGAAAAGTGTCAAAACATATTCTCTAAAACTGCTTGGATAGTTACTTCAGAAAATCCCTGATACATTTTTGCAGATGCACGTGTTGAGATTATAATGGCACAATTTTTTTTAAACATATACAAAATTAAAAAAAAAAAAAACCTTCATTTTTACTTAGAATGCATGTGTTTGTACAAGTTTGAATTTTGAGTTCAATCTATACTGCAGACAGATTCTGCAAAATTTGCAATGAGCTGAGTATATAGGTTTATTAGGTCAGGGATGCATGTTTCTGTGCTTTTTTTTCTTTTCTTTTTTTGGTCTAAAAGTGTAGTCACTTTTCCAGGTTTGACATTTCTTTAATTTGATCTACATTTAAAAGAAAGTCTTCAGTAAAACTTGTAATAATATTGTTAAATGAAAATGTTAAACACAAAGTATATTATAGCCAAGAACGTAGATTGGTTAATCCTGAAAGTTTTGATCAAATATAAGACAATGATTAAGTAGATCAGGGTCAAAGGCACATCAATTAAATTTTAGAAAATCAAATTCAGAATCCAATCAAATTCTTTATTTAGTTGTGGATGTAGCCACTGAAGAGCAGGTATAACTCCAGACAGGCAGGTACAATATGTTAGGTGGGTCACATGTTTGTGTGTCACATTTTGTAAAAATATTGGGGTCTAAGATGGGAATGTTAATACGTCCCACCTTGTTCAACTTAAACACAAATGACCTGCCTCAATTTGTGGATACTAGCATAGACATTCCTGAACTAAATGACCAGAAAACAGGCTCCCTGTTATGTGCAGATGACAGGCTTCTGCCCACTCTGTCTCAGCTGAAGGTGTATAACAACATCTCAATAAATAGTCACAGAAAGGGTCACGATGTGGAATAAAATCTTTTAATAAATTTTTAAGAAACAAAACACAAAAGGAATGTCACAGTTCTGTGCACAGCTGACCTTCCATGCACAGACTGAAAAAGTCCAATGACCTTCAAAATAACATCAAGGTCACCTTGCTAAAAACCATTTTCACTTCATAATAATGTATCTATCCTCAATAATACAGTTCATGGGTCACTTTTTGAATAAAAAGTTAAGGAATCTACTATTACCAACATACAGGGATGAGCCTTTTCCTGGAATTCCAGGAAATCCTGTATTTTTTTCCCCCAGATTTCCCGGAATTCCTGGATTTTGGGTTCAATTTCTTGATAAAATCACTGTTTTATTGCCTCAAAATACCGAAATTGTTTTTATTGAGGGTCAACAGTACATTGTATGACACTTCAGAGAAATTTTTCCTAAATTAAGCTCATGTCTGAACATAATATGCCAACATGTCAGTCTAACCTGTGAAGGCTACTTTAGGTCAGAATTAACATAAAAATAAACTCAGTAGGCACTTGCCCAGTGGTGTTTAATGATCCAAGTTCAAATTGATTGGCTAAGTATTTTTTGGAGATTCTTTTAACATTATATAAAAAAGTGAACCAAAAAAAGATAAAGAATTCACGTTATTTTGGGGAACCACAATAGGCAAAATTTTTTTATTTACCACAAGAAGGAAAATTATGTACAAATGGGAAATTAACAAAAAGAAAATTTGTATGGAGAACCATTTAGATAAGATAAGCAGAAACGATCACAGAATTGAAAAAGATAAGAATCAGTACTCGCAAGCTGGCAGTGGAAAGGGAGTGGTATACCAGAAAAATTATTCCAAGATCTGACAAAACATGCAAATTTGTGAAAAATCTAAACAAAAGAGTGACTTAGTTGGGTAGAGGTTTTGTCACATAAAAATGCACTCCTAAGAAAACAGCCTTTGTCCACAACATTACATTCAAAGAACATGATAATTGCACACATGTAGTGCTTTGTATTTGATAAATTGTCTGATGTCTATTTTGTAGTTAATTAGTCAAATTTTCATTATTTTTTTTCAGATTAAACGTCACATTCATAAATGCTTGAATCTAATCTCAGTACAACTAGTGTACATTTTGCCCCACAGAGGGCACAACAGTGTTGAATAAAAATATTAACTGTTAACCTTAGTATCTGTGCAATGTTTTTCTAATTGTGCTTTTCTCTGTTCATCCATGATTCATTTCTTTATTGTATGTTTACCAGAGAGTTTTATTTGATTGTCTTCTCCTTCCTTCTCTCTTTCTCTTCAACAGACTGAATGAGTAGAATGACCTCTTTGTACAACCAGTAAGTTTAACGGCAAATAATATTTTGAATATTTGACATCTTGCTCCAGGAAATACTCAACCAAAATTGCACCATAAGAAGGTCTACTTTAAACTACATTGAAATTGTTGAACAGATTTCTTTAAATTTTCATGTTCCCCATCTAATCCAGTAACATTTCCTAGATAATCACACTGAGTTACTATGTAATTTGGGATTTGATGACAGTAGAAATTTGCACGTTCATTATCTTTAATGTACAATTGTGAAGAATCAAATGGGACCTATTCGATAGCAGTACTGCTGACAAATATTCAACATTTTTGACATCCTTGACATGGTGGATGCAAGAAGTATTATGCCCTGATTGTTTTATGGAAGATTTTATAGTATTTTGCTTAAAAAAATCAACAACAAATCATTAAAAATTTAAAAAATTATTGCAGTGTGACAGTTTAAACAAACTCTGCAGAGACCCACAGAAGTTTCATGCCCATCAAGTGTGTAGTGAATCTGGCAGATGGTTTTGAAGAAGTGCGTACTGTAATTTACCATTGCAACCCTCATTGACTTGTGTTGTTATGGATAGGAACGTATGCATTAATTGGCAAGTGCCCCGATTGAAAAATTCACCCAAAATAAGGGATCCTCAGGAACACTGCCATTGACTATATATTCCTGATTGTTACCAAATGTTTGAAATGTAATTATATGTATGTATGTATGTATGTATGTATGTATGTATGTATGTATGTGTGTGTGTGTATGTATATATATATATGTATATATATATATATATATATATATATATATATATATATATATATATATATATATATATATATATATATATATACACATACATATACATATACATATACAGTGAAACCTCTTTATAACGACACTCAGATATCCGACATATTCAATATAATGACACAAATTTCCATGGGAAAAAGTTTATTTTCTTTGTTATTTGATTCATTTATCTGACATATTCAGTTATCTGACACATTTCGTAGGGAACAGATGGTGTCATTATAACGAGTTTCCACAGTACATATACATATACAAACACATATATTTCACACCACAAGAAAAAGTACTCATGTGCCACATGGGACATAACATAAATGGTCAAATAAATAAGTAAATGCAATAAGCACACAGAAAAAAGGTACATTTAGGCCTTACACTCAGAGGCTACATACATGGATGTCATGGAGACACATGAGCATACATGTAACCAACAGACCGTTTATGTTCTACATGCATTAAAAAGAAAAACATGCAGAAACAGTAATAGCAGCTGTGTAGTGCTCAAACAGTAAATAATGTCTGCACAGTCTTGCTTGCTGAGACAGGATTCTAATAGGAGATATGCATATCAAGATCCCACCTCAATTGCATACCTAATTGCCTAGTTTGCTTGGTGAGATACGGGTCGGTACCTGTGGAAGACAAGCGGGATATTCCATATATATTTGGAAATACAGAATACTTATTAAAGGCATATGGAGATTTTTCTTATATATGGCTCGGGAAGCACTGGAAGAATACCACTTTGGCATTTGTGAACTTAAATTTCTCAAAAAAAATGCTAATGTTGCGAGAAATGAGCATATGGCCTGTCTGTGACAGTGATGCGACCCGCACGTCCCCCATGATCCCCAGATGTCACACCCATGCTTTGTGGCAGGAAATTAATATGCAAAGTGCGAATTGGCCATCTCTAATCTCACACAATTCTTTTATCAGTGAAGTGCTTAATTGCACTATCTCAATGCTGCTCAGTAGAAGAATTGCACAAAAAATATTGACAAGTGAAAGAATCATGGCAGGAAATTGAGACTTGGAATATCCAAGAGGAGACATTACATGCATTAGGGAGTTGCACGCTGTGCACAGACTGCCTGTTTTATGCCATCTGAGCAAAAGTACTGAGAAGTTGATTGGTGCTATGGTAGGACTTCAGAATAAATTATGGTGGGAGCAGGGAAACTCGAAGAGGGCCACACCTTCATCTCTCACAAAATCACTTTTTAGAATGTTCAGGAAGTTTTGTGTTTGAAGTTAATGGTCACCAAATTTCAGATTTAAAAATGATTTTTATACATGACAATTGAGCTTTGAAATCAGGAGGTTGCAGCTGTCATTGACCATGTGTCATTTGTTTATTTCAATAAGCAATGTTCCATAGCAAGTGTTTGTAGAGTCATTGCCTGCGTCTCCAGTACAGGCCAGGCCAGGCCAGGCCAGGCCAGGCCAGTAACTCAGGGGGAACTCTGCATAATCTGAAAAGATACCATTCCACAGACCTTACTGGCAAGTCAATTTCCTGCATTGCGGGACGCCTATCCCTATTCAGGTCTGCTAAATTGTCGAAAATGATTTACCAAAACCATACCCTTGATGATAGGCCAGTGGCTTTGACAGCCATTCAGTCTAAGACTTCACAGATTTCAGTTTCACACAATTATGCTCACATAGTGGCACCAGGAAACCACTGTAAGTCTTTGGAGAACTATATGTGTGCGTATATATATATACACATGTATATATATATATATATGTGTGTGTATATATATATGTGTATATATATGTGTGTGTATATATATATATATATATATATATATATATATATATATATATATATATATATATTTATATATATAGTACTGAGTATATATCTTTATTTTCGTACTCGTGGTACACTGTTCCAAGAAAGTGTAACTTAAGCACTAGAAAAAATAAATAAGTAAACTTAGCTAATACACAAATATTCAATACGGTCATCAATTTCAGTACGACACAATATTACACTAAGTTGCCCGCCATGAATGTCCCAGAGCTCGGAATAGGACTTTGCTTTTAGAATATCAGACTTGACAGTGTTCAAACAGTACATGGGCTTACAGATTTAGGCTCGTTAAGTTGCTCTTTATGTTGAATAAAAGTGAATACCTCTATGACCATGAAGTAAACAGGTATCAAAAGAAAAACATTTAATGCAGGAGGGCTTTTCTTCATTTGTTTTAATCACATATCCTTCAGTGACTTTTGTAGCTTATTAAATGAAGAAGAGGTACAACCTTCCAGCACCAACTGTCAATTTCCATAACTTTTTACCAAAACAATTTCATAAAAATTGGAAAAACTGCTGCTGTACATTGATCTGTATTTTTTATTTATTTTTCAAATTTAAAAAATTGATATTTTATGAAAAAGGTGTAAATCATACCCACATGTAAAATGGCCAAAAATATCTTAGACACATCGAAGTGTAATGTTTGATTTTTTAACTTTTAGCAAATCTTACCATCTGTGGCATGAAGAAAATATATAGTTTTAGTGTGTAAATGACAAATTTGAAAAGAAGTTGAATGGAGGTCAAAGTGGGCAGTCTCAGTCCGCACCCGCTTCCCTGCTGCCACTTTTAAGAAACGTTTGTGGAGTTGGGGTTTCGATGTCAGCATAGTTGCAAATGTGCTGAAGTAGGTTATAGTGGTACATGTATATGTACGGAAGTTTCCAAAGAAGTCTCATAGCCTTCTGCCAAGCTTCAAAGAACAGTTGAACACGTTTACCTGAAAAATCCCACAACTAGCACCCACAAAGGGGCATGAAATAAGTCCTTAAAAATTTATATGTGGTCGTATTGTGCACACAGTTGAGCTGATTCATCAGTAAGTTCACTTCACAGTTGTACTGTTATCTTCGGTATTTTCTCTGGCAGCATGATACCAAGCGATATCGCCTAAATGTTTACAGCTTGTGACCTGTTGGATATGGACACCACTAAGGCTGACATTTGCCTGGTGAGATTTCCTCTCTTGCTGAAAAGGCAGGAATTGTCTCAAACTTGTTGGCATTAAAAAGAACATCATATTCCTCAGAATAATTAGAAGAGGCACATAATAATTTGGACATGGATGTAAATACATGTATAGCTGCTAGCAAATGGATTTGGTGCAGTTGGTATGAGCGTTTCCCATTTTCAGCGCGCTGATTAGTGCCAAAGGTTGTTGGTTTGAAGCTGAGCTGTTTGGTGGTCACTGAAAACATTTCTAGATGAGCGTGCAGGCACTTGACAACCAATCACATGCCCCCAGTGACATGCTGCTTTTCTTATCTGCGCCAGATTGCCACAAGGTACGACCAGTAGGATGGCTCTGTGTATACACTATACACAGACTATTCCACTTTTTGTAGACTCCTTTTGACCCAGATAACAGTTGCAACCACTCGGAAAGCAAATATCTTTTTCATTTATTTAAGTTTTTCAATGTGTGTTAAGAGTGTAAGACTATTATGTCTTTTTGCCAATACCGAAACAGCAATTAATAGAGTTACTCTACTGGCATGGTAACTGGAAATACCCCCAATAGATACCCCCACTAGAAAAATGCAAGGTACCCCATGATGATTGATAGAACATGTATTGATAATCAATTCACTTTTCTCCAAATGTCTACCTACTTAGATTCATTATAATATTGGCATGGTTAATATTGGAATATTATGTGTGCCTTTCTTTTCATCTCATTTTCTCCAGAACTGTATACCACATCCACTTCAAAATTGCTGGGGATGTACCACGGTGGAATCTTCATAAAACTAGGTCACTATGTTGAGTATCTGGCTCACTCGTATCCACATACTATCGGGTCAAAGTTCAGTTAGACTCAGCTGTGCTCTCTAAGCTCAGTTTAAGCCACAGCTGCTGTGACTCAACTCTGGTTGGGACTTATTTTGGGGGGAATGTATCCTGGTCAGCCACTTCAGAGCCAATTCTCCCATCACAGACTAAAACAGCTTTTCCTGTTCATCTGAACTCATTCCATACCAGTCCCTGATTTTTCCTTATATTTACCTAGATTTAAGACGACAATTGCATATCTAAACTCTTCATGAAAAGAGCTTTCATTCAAGTACAAACATGCCTATAGTCTTAAGTCAGTAGTTCTGGCACTACCTGGCAAGTCATGCTGCAGCTGCTCTTGCGGCAGCTGCAGCATGACTTGCCAGGCAGTGCCAGAACCCCTGTCCAATGCCTGTCACCATAGTATGGAATGAGTTAAACAAAAGACTAGCATTTTTCAAGAGTGCCTCCGAGAATTTCAAGGTTTGCACAAACTGTGTCAAAGTCTCAAAATATCCTGCCACCCAGGAGACCACAGTATATACTGAAGACAATACTAATCACAACCCAGCCTTGGCTTTATTGAGCTTTGAACTCTAGCACTTTACCAAACTGAAGAATCAAAAGTTGATATTGTTCTGTTCCACCACTTTGGTATTTCTTCTCAGGTAGCAGGCCAAAATATGACGGAGTAGTAGAACAGAAATGATGAAAAATGTAGTTTATTACTGTAGCCCTACTGCTATGTGCTGGTCTCCTGTCTACTGGCTGAGATCCCCATTCCAACTGCACTCTGGGTTGGGAGGCACCCCTATTTATACTATCCAAGGCCGTTGCGCAGGGGTCGCGCGGACCACTGCGCAAGACAGAAGTTGCGCGGACCTGCGCAGGGTAGAGTTGGTGTGTTGCCCCCTCCAACTTGCACGGTCAGTGTGGCATCCAACCACCGGTAAATCAGCCGGGATAGACCCTTGGCCCTTATCCATGCTGAACTTGCTGGTATCAGGTTGCATGCATGTGGACCTCTGAATCACCAAATCTGTTAGATCCATTAGCAGGGAAGGGAGTGCGGGCTGCATGGCCTGCCTGTACTGCCGGTGCAGTGAGGCTCATCAGACCGGCTGACAACAGGTCAACACTGCCTGAGCAACTCAGGAACTCCCCGTACTCCACTGCTGTACTGACCACATGCAGCTGTGCAAGCAGCAACACACCCCCCATGGGGAAACTTGTTGTATTGGTAGAGTGGTTAGCAGGCCTCCATGACTGTGTGCCTTACCAGGCAGACTGCCTCCACTGACCGATACAACATTGCCAGTGCACTACCTTCTTCTGCCCCCCCCTGACTCTTACTTTTTACACATATTAAAAGGGGTAAACTTGTATCCTCTGGGCAGGAACCCAACACTCCCCCCAACCAGACTCATTTTTGCCCCCAAAAATACAACTTAGATCAGAATGAGACCAGCAGCATAGCTACAAAATCAACTAAAAACATAAAATCAATCTTACAAATCAATGCTATATATGGTTGTACTTAATATATATGTATATGCATTATCTACTACATATATATATATTTTTACATATCCGTAAGGAAGCAGTCCAGGCTGTGTATGTGCACCTGTTAGTGTCCGTCCTCCAGAGTTGTTGCTCACACACTGTTCATTTTTTTTTTTAAATGATAATTTTATCGCAATAAATCTTCCTTTGCTACATTGCGTTATACCAGCTTAGTCCATATGGTTAGTTTTAATGTCAGCATTGTCCTTGCTCTTCATAGGTGTTGCATAACTCGAGGTATATTTACAGGGGGATTGCACTTACTTTTAACTGTCCACACTCTTAATGACAACTTTGCGCTGCTTATTAAATCCTGAAGAAGTCTGTTTGTTTTCTTTTCCTTGGACTTCTCCTAGAAGCACCCATGCCTGAATGAATATCAGATTTTGTTTCCGGGATGCAAGTGGGTTCAGAGTCATCCCCCTCCACCATTGCACCTTGGGGCCTATTTCCCTCAACAGCAGGTCTGATACTTTTATTAGGGGCACCTGTTTTGCTCATTAGGCCATCACTGGTGGTGGCACTGGGTGTGGGAGTTCCCCCTTTTCCTGGCAATTTCCTCTGAAACTTGATAACCCAGTCAGGAATTTTGTCAGAAAGGAAGGGCTTTAGTCTATCATGGTGCAATATTTTTGGGTTTGATTTAGGATTTGTCTGAATTTTATACAGCATGTCACTGTATTTCTCAACAACAACACAGGGCCCTTTCCATATATCTGGGTTTAGCTTTGGACTTTTGCCAATTTTTCTTGTTGTGTCCCAGTAGTAAACCAAGTCACTCACTGCATATGATCTTTCATGAATTCTGCTGTCATAGTCCCTTTTCTGTCTCTCACTAGCTTTCTCTAGATGCTGTCTGACATGGGCATAAACTTCATTCAGTTTTTGTCTGAGGGTTGCCACATATTCACTTTCAGTTGGGACTGTCTCATTATTTTCAGCAACAGGGCTTCCAAACATAACTTCAATGGGCATCATTGTTTCTCTCCCAAACATCAAGTAATTAGGACTGTACCCTGTGCTGTCATGCACACAACTTCTATAAGCAGCAGATAGCAGTGACAGATTGACATCCCAGTCTGTTGGTTGTTGTGCCATAGGAGGCTATCATGTTCACTAAGCACTGGTTATGACGTTCAATAAAACCATTGCTAGATGGATGAAATGGTGAACTTTTAGTTTGGTGAATTCCTAGAAGCTTACAAACTTCTTTAAACAACCTTGATTGGTAGTTAGAGCCTTGATCCGAGTGTAATTCTAAGCAATTCCCAAAAATGGACATAAACTTGACAATTTCATTTGCAACCGTCTTGGCACTTTGGTCTGGAATTGCTACAGTACTGATCCACTTAGTGAAGTGGTCGCCGATTAATAAAATGTACCTGTCATTTCTCTCAGTGATTGGGAAAGGTCCCAGGATATCAGTTGCAATCCTGTCCATGGGGGCACCCACCCTGTACTCTTTGAGCCTGCCTCTTGGCCTTTTATGGGGCCTTTTTCGAGCCCCACACTTGAGACAGTTTTTAATCCAGTTGCGCACACTTTGTTTCATCTTGTACCAGTAAAATCTTTGCTTTAACTTGCTACAAGTTTTTCAGACCCCCAGATGTCCAGCAGTCACTGCATCATGTACTGCTTGCAAAACTTTTTCATGTAAACAGGTAGGAACAACAAGCTGCAGCTTATCTTCCTCCCCTTTCTCAGAAACCCACTTTTTATTCAAGACTTCATTAGCAAGCACAAGTTGTTCTCTCTGAAGCCACATGTTTCTCACTGCTGGGCTGTAGGCTGCGACCTGATCCCTGAGTGGCCATGATTCTGGTGTCTTTAACCAGCTGATTATAGTCCCCAGGTCTGGGTCATTAGCCTGCAGCTTTGCTATCTCAACTGGGGTATGGCTGCCAATCCAGTTTCCGTACAGGCCTGCCCCTGTGCTCAACCCTGTTCCTGGCCCAATACCCTTGTCCGGCTGGACTTCCCCGTCCAGTTCAGCACTGCTGTTCTTAGCAGTTTCTGAAGAAACCTTATCTTTCTTCATGCCACACTGTATTTTGCAGACTGGGAACACTCTCTGTTTCAGCCCCAAAACACAGTTCCAGCCAGTCAAAACACTGGCTTGTGTTATCAGCACTGCCTGCTGAGCAACTAATGCTACCTGTCTACCAAAGCTAATTAGAAGTCCCATAAGCACTGTGAACAATATGAGAAATTTAACAAACAGTCTGTTTTGACTGGGTTGCCTGGTACTGTCCAGTCTAGGTGGTGCAGTATTTTCTTGAATGCTGGGCAGGGTATCAGGCATTCTTCTCCTGAACACTGCGAGTGGGAAGGTACAATGGGAGCACATCTTCAATATCAAAAAAATTCTGACCACATCTCATGTTTCTTTCTACAGTGGGTGCAACCACCACATGGCAACTCCTGTAGTATAGTCTTCCCATCATAGCAGTCACATTCTTCAGGAGTACATGACTGCCTTGTCAAGGAGTCTGCATTTTGGTGAGCGGACCCTTTGCGGTGAACCAATTTGAAATCATATTGAGATACCATTTCTAGCCATCTGGCCATTTGATCTTGAGGCTCCTTGAATGACATTAACCAGCGAAGGGAGCTGTGATCAGTTCTCACAATTATACTTCTCCCCAGTAAATAATGTCTGAAGGTTTGTAAGAATGTTACAACAGCCAACAGTTCACGACGTGTGACACAGTATCTGCGCTGAGCTTTTGTAAGTGACTTACTGGCATATGCGATAGGCTTCTCCACTTCACATTGTGTCTTCTCGTCATATGTTAATTGTGACAGACAGGCGGAAACCGAAGTGCTACTGGCATCAGTGTCCAGGTAAAATATACCTGTATGATTTGGTAATGCCATTACTTGATCACTTATCAGTGCTGCTTTCAGTATCTCAAAAGCCTGGGTGCATTCATTTGTCCAATTGAAAGCCTGACCAGCTTTTAACAGGTCATGCAGTGGGCTTGCCTTTGCCGCAAAATCTTTTGCAAATCGTCTATAGTATGAACACAGTCCTAAGAAGCTGCGAACATCAGTGATGTTTTTGGGGGTTGGCCACTCTGCTACAGCTCTAATTTTATCTGGGTCTGTTCTGATACCATCTTCAGATATGACATGTCCTAGGAACTTAATTTCTTGCTGCATGAACTGGCACTTCTTTGCTTTGACTTTTAAGCCTGCTTTTCCCAGTCGGCCCAAAATTTCATCCAAAACTTCAAACATGTCTTCTGCAGAAGATGCGAAGCAGGCAAGGTCATCGAGATGTATACAGCAGCGCTTCCATTGTAGACCGCGCATGATTATCTCCATGCAACGTTCAAAAGTCGATGGGGCATTGGTCAGGCCCATTGCCATAACATTGTATTCATACAAACCACATCGGGTAATGAATGCTGTCTTGGGACGGTCTTCCTCCCTCACACTAATTTGATAATAGCCGTTCTGAAGATCGATCGATGATGCAAAACGCATTCCCCTTACACAGTCTAAACAGTCATCAATACGGGGTAAGGGGTAAGAATCTTTCTTGGTGACACTGTTGAGATAACGATAGTCAACACATGGCCTAACAGACCCATCTTTTTTTCTCACATAACACATGGGGGAAGCCCAAGGTGAAGTGCTTTCCCTTATAATGCCTGCTTTAAGTTGACTTCCAATAATTTTCTCTTCTTCCCCTTCAAAAGCCCTTGGGACTCTCCTAGGCCTCTGCTTCAGGGGCTTTGCATCACCTACATCAATAGTGTGACACACTACAGAAGTATTTCCCAGATCTTCAGGTGACTTAGCAAACACATCCTTATGTTTGTCGAGAAGAAGCAGGAATGTCTGTTTTTGAGCGTCATTTAATTCTGTGCAACTGCTGTTGTACAGATTTACCAAGTCTTCTGCCCAATCTTTCCCTGGCAAACATGATTTTCTTTCTTCAGTCTCATGGTTCATATGCACATTGATACTTCGAACTGGTCTACTACCTTCACTAGGTATGTTATTCTCTATGTGGTCTACTTCATGTAATGTCCCTATAGTTGTACCCTGCTCTATGGCTATGTCCTCATTGCTGGTATTCATAACACGCACTGGCACACCCAGGTCAACTCTGCTAGGATCAATCAAAGTACTACCAACAAATAAGTGTTCAGCAATTATACCTTCATGGCTTGGCTCAACTGTAGCACATTGTGAGCCCCAGGTATTACAGTCAATTTCACCTTCAAGGACCAATTCACTGTTTGCAGGGACTACGGTTGTCTCTCTCAGGCTCACCCTTGCAACTTGAGGGAGGCAGCCTTTAATTTTGCAATCAACCCACTCATTATTAACTTGCAAGCCACTTAGTTTAGGTGAAACAACACAGTCTTGATGATATAGGAAGTCCATTCCTAACAAACCACTGTCTGCAATGGGTGCCACAAACACTTCCCATTCATATGAGTGCCCACCAAGTTCTATGTTCACCATAGCAGTGCCTACCACAGTTAGTCTACCTTTATCAGCCACTTCTAAATATACATTTGAAGGTAGAGCTTTGAGCTCTGGTTTTTCTTTCATGTCAAACTGGTCATACACGTTTTGACAAAATAGTCACAACAGCCCCTGTATCAAGCAGCAATTCAGTCTCTAGCTGATTGACCTTTGCCGGCACAAACATTGACATGCCATCAGAGCTACTATTCTGCCTTATTCTAATAACTCTGTCCTCCGTCATAGATGGGACCGGTACCTGGCCGGACGGGCCGGTCCTTTCTAGTTTTCCGACTTCACTTCTGTATCTTTTCTTTCAGTTTCACCCCTATCTTTCTTGGCCTGTTGTTCAGCCAGTCTCTTTGGGCACTCATATCTGAAGTGGCCTACTTCAGAGCAGTGATGGCACTTAGCAGTCGCCTTGTCTATACGACCACCCTTTGTATTTCTCTGGTTTCCATGATTTCCTGGTCTCTGTGATTTAGGTTTTGCCTCAATGAGCACCTTGAGCTCATCAATCTTGGATGAGAATGAATCTTTCAATTCAGTCCCAAATTTTTGTAACCTGGCCTCAGTCACAAAAGAACTACTTTTCGGATCACTTTCACCTGGCTTTACCAAACGCACACCCGATCGGCCACGATTCACATCATCGCGCAGGCTGCAATAGGTTTCAAATGCAGCCCTTGCCTCCTCAATGCTGCTTGGATCTTTCATACCTATGGTCAAGGCAGCTTGATGATCAGGCAAACCACGCATGAAATGCCTCAGGGCAATAGTCTCTCTTGTGTCCCTGTCAGCAGTGGGGTACCCCTTAATAACAAGCCGCTTGAGGTCCGCTATGTACTCAGACAGTTTTTCTTTTGGCCCCAGCTTTCTGGCTTCTAGTTTTGCCAAGTAGGAGGTCACTGTATGTCTCTCTTTGAACCTGTTTTCCAGGGCTTCCACTAGCAAGTCGTGGTCCTCAAGGTAGTCTGGTGGAAGTTGGGCGAAAGCATACTCGGCAGCCTCCCCTCTCAAGCTGTTTATGAGTCTGAACAGTTTTTCCTGTTCAGTCCATCTACAGGCAGTAGCTAGAGAAGTTAGGGGCTGGATAGAACCTTCCCATGATGTTTGGCCATCATATGTGCTTTGCCTTGGTAGGGGTATTTCATACTGTGATTTGCGCATTACAGGTGCATTGGGTCTTGGTCCAGGTATGTGAGGCAAATTTGACTGCCCCATAACATCTCCCTGTTCCCACATGGGTTGTCTTCTGGATCCATCATGCACATGTACAGGAGCTTGGATTGGTCTTGGGAAGGAGAAAACAGGTCCTTGTGCACTCCACACATTTTCCGCCCCACCAAGGGTATGGGGTATAGTCTGGCTGGCACTGACAAGGGGCACAGTCACTGGCACACTTTGAGGGGCTGGCTGGCCATGAACTGTTGGGGTGCTGGTAAATTTTACTTCCAACTCTCTGGCCCTAGTTTCTGCTGCCTCAGCTCTTTTTAACAAAGTGTTCATATAATCAGCTTGCCTTTGGCTTTCTTCTACCATTTTTTGTCTGTCTTGCTCAGCTTGTCTTTGGTTTGTGCTGAGCTCCATCAGAAGTTGTGCAATTTCTTGCTCTGTCTGGCTGGGGCCTTCTTGCCCACCACTTGCCTCTGGCAAACTGGCCACTGGCCCTGTAACTTGGTCTGCATTGTCCATGTTCATGTTTACAGCACAGCAAAAGTTCTTGAAAATTGGCTATTAGCTCTTAATAGAAGAATAATAAACGTACCAGTCTCTTGCTTTCAATAGGATGCTAGCAACTTCCCAGATATCAGTCCTGTACCTTAGCTTTGTTAGGTTTCCCTGACAGCATGTAAAAAGTTCTATCCCACCGCTGGTCCACCAGTGTTCTGTTCCACCACTTTGGTATTTCTTCTCAGGTAGCAGGCCAAAATATGACGGAGTAGTAGAACAGAAATGATGAAAAATGTAGTTTATTACTGTAGCCCTACTGCTATGTGCTGGTCTCCTGTCTACTGGCTGAGATCCCCATTCCAACTGCACTCTGGGTTGGGAGGCACCCCTATTTATACTATCCAAGGCCGTTGCGCAGGGGTCGCGCGGACCACTGCGCAAGACAGAAGTTGCGCGGACCTGCGCAGGGTAGAGTTGGTGTGTTGCCCCCTCCAACTTGCACGGTCAGTGTGGCATCCAACCACCGGTAAATCAGCCGGGATAGACCCTTGGCCCTTATCCATGCTGAACTTGCTGGTATCAGGTTGCATGCATGTGGACCTCTGAATCACCAAATCTGTTAGATCCATTAGCAGGGAAGGGAGTGCGGGCTGCATGGCCTGCCTGTACTGCCGGTGCAGTGAGGCTCATCAGACCTGCTGACAACAGGTCAACACTGCCTGAGCAACTCAGGAACTCCCCGTACTCCACTGCTGTACTGACCACATGCAGCTGTGCAAGCAGCAACACACCCCCCATGGGGAAACTTGTTGTATTGGTAGAGTGGTTAGCAGGCCTCCATGACTGTGTGCCTTACCAGGCAGACTGCCTCCACTGACCGATACAACATTGCCAGTGCACTACCTTCTTCTGCCCCCCCTGACTCTTACTTTTTACACATATTAAAAGGGGTAAACTTGTATCCTCTGGGCAGGAACCCAACAATATATAAAGGTCATATGCAGACAATGCAAGAAAGCATTAAATGCTATACACTTGGGATAAACACGTGCAAATAAATACAAAGGTTTCTCAACAAAGGTCTAGGTCCCAAAAGCCTATGGCCTTGAGAACTGGAATCAAAGTCATCAAAATCTAAGCAAATTAAGACCTCGCCAACAGGCATTATTTTCCCAGATTTGAAAGAAAATCAGACCACACATGTTCACAAGAGGACTTGTTCACGAGAGTCGGGTACAAAAGTTGAGTAGACAGTAAGCTTTGTTTGTATTGGATACAAACACCATGAATGGTGGCATTCTTCTCCAGTCTTGTTCAAACCTGCAGACGTCATAGCTGATGATGGATGGGTTCACAATCAGTATTTTTCTTCAACTCATTCCATACTATGGTCACAGGTCTTGGTCAGTGGTTCTGGCACTGCCTGGCAAGTCATGCTGCAGCTGCCCTTGTGGCAGCTGCAGCATGACTTGCCAGGCAGTGCCAGAACCACTGACTTTAGACTATAGGCATGTTGGTACTTGAATGAAAGTTCTTTTCATGAAGAATTTAAATGTGTAATTGTCGTCTTAAATCAGGATAAATATATGGAAAAATCAGGGACTGGTATGGAATGGGTTAACTAAAGAGTTCACTACTGCCCCTGACTACTGCCCCTGAACTTGTTTGTATTCGGCCTTAATACCTTCATGATGAGTGGGTTTGCCATCATATTTTATCCTTAATTAACTAATGCTTGATTCAAAGCTTTTTATTGGACTCCTTAAGACCATATGAAGACTGATAGATCCAGCTTTAGTGTGCCTCTCTTGGACTACATATAACAGCAACAATATTGATGGTGGCAGTCAGCCCTGGTATAGGTCACCAGATGCTTTTATTCTGCTTCCTGCATATGGCTCCAATGAGCTTGAGGATTGCAGCATACACGTACATCATCCTTGATTTCCGAGGGTGGCAGTATACAAGTACATCATCGTTTATTTCCAAGGGTTGCAGCATACTGGTACATCATCCGTTATTTCCGAGGGTTGCAGTATACTGGTACATCATCCTTGATTTCCGAGGATTGGTCCATGCTGCTGGAGGATACCGAGTGACAAACCTAGAACAGTGAATGGATTTCCCCATGGCTTTGATGTTGAAAGTGTGGCCTAGGTATCCAAAATGTATTAAGGTGAAGCAATTGTGTTATGGTACAATTGAGGCAATTTTCAGTTTGATGTGGTTTGAGATTCCTGAGATTTTTTGCTCATAGTGATTATGTTATGGACAGTCAGCCAGCTGGACTAGCCAAAATTGTACACTTCCCAAACTTTGCAGTGAGTATAAAACAAAAAAGTCCAATCACCTACGGGTTTCAAGGATTATTTTATTGTCAACAGGCCAAGAGTTGCATGTGAACACAACATCGATTTATGATGTCTTTAAACACAGTCCCTTCAGTTATTCTGAGTGCATAAAATAATCCTCCTCATTATGTTCTCTCACTTCTCCAACAATCCATGCTACATTACAGCATATGCTAAAACTAAGCCTTAACAGAGATAACTCCACTCCAACAAGAAACTGTACAATAGTAAAGTTCACAGCGTTTGAATCTAGTCTGCTATGGCAGAATGCTTTTCCCAAGTCTTTTGAATAATTTACTTGTTCCCGAGTTGACAGTCTGAATTCATCATCCCTCAAAAAATGATTTTTTTTTCAGTAAAGCGAAGTGCCTGGCCCTGTGTGCTCATTATCACAGCACCCTACCTCCTAGCACTTTTTTTTTTTTTTGCTACCACACTTTTATAATCAAATTCTACTTAATGTCTATAATGCTGGAGAAAGTGTTGCCTTCATTCAGAAGGGCCCCTTCTGCCACCCGCCTACTGCAGTGTAAAGGCTTCATATATATTTACATAAATACAATTAATGATGCACAACACACACAATGGAGAACTGTGTTCTGGGTGGCCGAGGAACTGTCCAAGTTCACTTTACCACAACTGCACTGTAGGCTACATAGAAAAAAAGTGCATAACTTTCATAGAAAATGATGTATTCCTTCTTAAATCAAGTTGGAATGGGAAGCTTTTTCATGGCCTAGTAGGCCACATATATTCTCCAGGAAGTCAAGTCGACAAATAATAATATCCAGTAAGAACTCAGCATGCAGTATCCTGTTGGACTCCATCTCTGGGAAACCTCTGCAGTGTCCTGGTTTTCTCTAGCACTGTAGTCATTAATATAGACACAGGAATGTCCATCAATGTGTCTGTCATTTACCCTCTTTCAAGGGTTTTTAGCCACAAATTCTTCTCCTTTTGCAATGTTGGCCTTCAGTTCAGGCATTGCTTTCTTGATGAGGTTTACCTCGAACTCCAGTAATTTGCCTAGTCCTAGGTTCTTCTCTATTCCATTTTTCTGAAAACACACAACATAGCACATCAGAAAATAGTACTTCTAGCCAAAACATATCTTCCTATGATACACTAAACCAGAGTTATCATGAAGCACTCTTGCATAAGGATGTCATGACATGCACGCAAGGCAAGCTACATATCAGATCAGTTGATAAAAAGAACAAGAGGCCCATGGATCTATTGCTCTCCTGATCACCATCACCAACAAAATCCATTTCCTGAAATGTATTCCCTCCACGACCTTGAAAAATTAATCGTGGTCATCCATATTATCCAATATCAAGCTTCCACATGATACACTTTGTGGGACATTTGGCATCACTTGATCATCAAGATATTTTAAATCAAATGTCCTTTTCCTAAGTGCTTAATGACATTGAATAGGTCAGGGTCACATCATCACTGGGCAAGGTGACACAAAAAGTAGGTTACCAAGTTAGTTTTATTTACAATGTACTCAAGTGCAATTTTGATGTGGAGACTCAATTCTCTTTGCCTTTGATGTCCAAGCTACACTCTGCTATTACAAAATCACCTCTTTCAACTTAGCTGATCTGATGACCTGACAAAAAAGGTCAAGATCACTGATCTTATTATATTACACACTAGCATTGGCCATGATCATTACATCCTATAAACTTGGCAGGTCTAATTCAAAAATTTTTTTTTTTAGATATGGAATTTTGTATTGCAAAATACTACAGGTGGCGCCACCAACATTGATATTGCAGAGATTTTCATACATTTTATGAGTACACCAAGTTAAATGGGCCTAACTCAAAAAAAGTGGGGTACAAAGCATTCACAAAATGACCCATACATTCTGATTGGCGATTTGACCTTGACCGTCATAAAAAAATTGTTGCCATTCAAAATGTGCACCCCACACCCAGCTTTCCATATATGGTCTGTTTGTTCAAATCAGGTAATAACTTTTCAAGATATTGAATAAAAACAATAAACTTGGACAAGCGCCAGAGTCCAAAATCATTGGGTCATGGTGACAGAAAAAGCAGGTCACCAAGCACAGTTTTATGTACCATGAAATCAAGTGCAGTTTTGATCTGGAGGCTCAATTCCATTTGCCATTGATGTCCAAGCTACACCCTGTCATTACAAAATCACCTCTTTCAACTTTACAGGACTGGCGACCTACCAAAAATATGTCAAGGTCACTGACATTACATAACATACTAGCATTGCCGATGGTCTAAACATTGCATAACTTTGGCATGTTTAATTTAATTACTTTTAGAGATATGGAATTTTATATCACTTACACATTTTGACTCATAATTTCTGTCAATTATAGGAGGCGCCACTAGTATCATATGCAACTGAGATTTTGACCTCCTCCACAATCCTACTACATTTCATGAAGATCTATCAAAATTAAGGATGCCAGAGCGGGCACAAGATTTCCCCATTTTGACCCATATGTTACATATTTCTGTAGGTGGCCCTACCTATATCAAACTATACCTATATTTTCATACCCTTGGTAAATCCTCAAAGTTATATGGGGCTATCTTGGAAACTGTGGACTCTATCTCCGCCACAGGCAAAAAAGTTTACAGATGGATGGACAGACATGAATGATGCCATGAGCTCTGCGACTTCTGGTCAGCCGAGCTCAAAATTGACCAAAAATCACTGGAATTGACCACCTGACCAAAGTTGGCAGAGACCCAACACATCAGAACAGGAACCAGCAAACAATTTTTAAATTGTGGAAAAAGTGGAATTGATGTATGCTGATAGACAGAGGGCCATCAGATATTCTTGGCAGACTGACAAGTCAGCTGAGCTAATGAAAATGTAATAAATGTTTATATACAAGTCACTGTGCCTTTAGACAAGCTAAGGCTGTGCTTACCCCAAGCAACAATGGTGTAGAAAAGTATTTGGCTTCTGATTCATCTGAGCGGACGAATGCACATTCTACAACACCCTCCTCTCCATTCAGAGCTTCCAGCACGGAGTCAACAAAGCGAGCACCAGCGAACGACATGGACAGAGTGGCCGAGCCCTGTAAGTGTATTGTCACAACTGTATATAATACTTGACATTACCATCTTAACCCTTTCCTGCTAACAACTGGCAAAAAGCTGGATGTATATTGTCATCTTCTTCAGTCTTTTAAATTAAATTTCATCTTAACAAAGAACATTTTCTCCTGAGAATTATCACATTCAAATGCAAGCCCCAGGTCAACAGCTTTCCTAGGCATGGGTTGAGCACATTACACCTAACGAGTGCCAAGGAAAGATGTTGATTCAGCATTATTCTGACTGTGAAAGGTTTAAACTACTATTTTTGCAATGTCTTCCATGTTCAGTTTTACATTTACAACTGTTTAAGGTAATGTCCAACATGGGAAACTGACTTCACTTCTGGGCCAAATTTCAAAGAAATATGCATAAACCTATATACTTAATTGAACACAAAGCTTTGCAGAATCTGTCTGCACTAAAGATGGAACTCTACATTCAAAGCTGTTGAATACACACAAGTGTTTTGGCTAAAAATGTGGGGGGGGGGGGGTTGTTTTGATATTTCTGGAAAAAATATTCAAGTTAAAATGGTCAAATTTGTGCTATTATGATTTCAATACATGTATCTACAACATGTATCAGATTTTTCATAACTGCATCTGTTTTTTTTTTTTTTTGTTTGTTTTTTTGTTTTGTATACAATGGTGATACAAACTGATAGGCAATATATATGTCTACCAAAGTGTCCAAAAATCTCGAAATGAATAAAACTATCCACAACTGGTTGGACATTACCTGAAGTAAAAGAATGTAAATTTGAGCTGTCTCAAGATCTTCATACCTAAGTATCAAAAATTCAACCAGACATATATCAGTATTCACTTCAATGGTTACATTTCACAAGTATTATCCATAACAACGTTAATACCATATATTACACTACCTACATGTATCACCGTCCAGTTAGAACACATCAACAGTGTATTACATTACAATCCTGTAGTCCTTCCTTTGAGACTACTCCTTGGCCAGCTCCAAAAGTGACCTGATAAAACCAATGGTTTCAATGGAGGTCGTATATCATGGAAACGACAGCACCACGGACCACATACATGTGGTCTTAACCCTTCCCCCCTTGAATTGACACTTGAGTCAACAACTTTCCTGGGCACTAAGTACCCAACTCATGCCAAGGAAAGTTGTTGACCTGGGACATGTGATCATGATAGGGCTCATCTACAATTCTCAGTCAAAATTGTTTTTCATTACTGTTGAAATTAGTTGAAAACACTGAAGCAGACAACATTTGACTACCAGTCAGTTTAAGGGGGAAAAGGTTAAAAAGCCGGTGGAATTTCATTGGAGTGGTCTCACAAAGGATGGACTACTGTAGACTCATTACAACTGATTTGACTTTCATCACCTCAATGTACATAGTGAAACAAAGTTGTTGACATCAAATGTTGCACAAATATGTGAGATGCCACCAATTGTACAAAAGATTTTTTAATTTGTGATCTTAGTAAATATCACAAGTTTCATCTTTCTTTCTCTGTAAATGGCAAGACAGATCAACTGAACAATAACGCTTACTCTCAGGTCAAGTCAGAGTGCAGATGAGAGGTGAGGGGAGAGGAGAGACAGAGAAGGAAAGGGGAGGGGAGATAAGAGGAGAGAAAGAGAAGGGGAGGGAAGAGAAGAGGAGAGGGAGGGAAGATAAGAAGAGAGGAAGGAGAGGGGACGGGAAGGGAGATAAGAAGAGAGGAAGGAGAGGGGAGGGGAAAGGAGAGGACAGGGGAGGGTAGATAAGAGGAGAGAAAGAGAAGGGAACGGGAGGGAAGAGAAGAGGAGAGGAGAGAAAGAAAAGAGAGGAGAGGAGAGGAGAGGAGAGGAGAGGAGGGGAGGGGAGGGGAGGGAGGAGAGGAGAGGAGAGGAGAGGAGAGGAGAGGGGAGGGGAGAGGAGAGGAGTGGGGAGGAGAGGAGAGGAGAGGGATCCATCAGAAAGATTTTACAGCTATTCCAAAAAACGTCTTGCCATCATGGTGGCATATTTTTCACAGTGTAGTTTCTTTTGGAAGAAGGTGACATCTACCCTGCAACCTCAAATTCCATACATTGATGACAACATCAAAAGATGTGAAGAGAAATTCTGCACACTGATGTTGAGCAGTGAAGAATAATGAGATGTACAGGTGTATTGTGGATATTTGAGAGTAAAAGATCATCAAATAGAAGCATTTTTTTTTTCTGTAACAGCCATTAAATATATTGGTCACAAAGTGAAGTTTCCATCTGTGACAGGACTAGGACAGGACAGGACCAGTAGCAATCAGCAAAGATATGGGTGTATCCAAATAAACACATAAATTGATACAAATGTTCTGGTGGACAAGAACATGGATTTCCACTGGACTGCATGTTCACATTATAAATCAGCTCAGAAGCCACCACTCAAATGAGAGTTTCAGCTTTACACGCTGACTTATGGTGAGAATTCTTTGCCTCCTAAGCATGAATTTGTCATATCTGCTTCAATTTTCAAGAGCAAATATGAAGTACAACTCTGAGGGGATCGTTGTTTTGTTTTGTTTTGTTTGTTTGTTTTTTTTTTTGTAGCAGACACCTGTAGGTGACTGAATCAACAGCTTTCTTTGGCACACTCAGGCTGCAGTGCACCCAGCATGTGCCTACGCTGGCTGGTAATTTTTAATGGGAAAAAGTTGCAGCCCACTACATCAGTATTAAGGTCCCTGAGGGTTAAGCTAGCACAGGTAGATTGCAAATTACAATTGAAAGTCATGATGGGAGAACACAACCCCAGCACTGCACAGTGAGGAGACCTCCACTACAAGGACACTTCAACACCAGATTTCATCTGTCCCTGCTGAGACACCGGCCAAGTATGGCACACAGTCACCTCGGCAAACAAAAATGATCCAGATCCCCATGCTTTAATATGCAACAGATGTCTCACCTTATTCTGACACTTTTATCATTAGAGTTATTAATTAGTTTTTCATGATACTAATATCTGGACATATTTAGGCTTTTCTCCCTAATTTTCCTCATGTTTTAAACTCTGATATGTTTCATGATTTTACCAGCAGTAATGTTGGCACACAAATTTGCAGAATTTATGATTAAATTTATTTTCTAACATGCCTTAGTTGTTGATTATTATTATTATTATTATTATTATTATTATTATTATTATTATTATTATTATTATTATTATTATTATTCCACTGACTACCTAATCAGACAATTTTGTATCTATTATGATGTTACAAAAATTTATTATTTCACAGAATCTTTTCAATTTTTTCAACAATTCCTACCCACCGCCAAGGCCACTATAAAGGCAAGGAAATGGTTGCAAAACAAGATTTGATAGCCGTTGACAGGCATTATATAATGATATTACCATCTGCAAGAAACATTTGGCCCCAATTTTCATGCAGAAGACAGAAGGATATGCCCATCCTCCAAAAACTGTGGGCAGAATGTCACATTCCAGACATTTTTGCAGATTGCCTCCTAAACAGACTCAGCTGCTGTTTTCCCTACTCTACCTCGGTTGTCCAGTGGGTGTAAGTCTTTCACCTTTTGCTCTTTACAACCAGTGAGTCAACAAACTTTCCTTCGTGCTGGTTGGGCATGCTATACCCAACCCGTTCCAAGGGAAGTTGTTGACCTAGGACAGCCTGTCCTGAAAATTATCATCCACAATTCTCTGCAATATTTTCCATTTACGGAAAATTTAAGTGAAAGAATAATCAGATGACATTCCACATCTGGGCACTTTTGAATTGCTTGAGTGTAGAAGAATTAACATATGGTTACGGAAATAAAACTTGTGAAGACCTGTTTCGCTGGTGCACAAACTGCAGTTATAAGACGTTAAGCAGTGGCTATCTCTGGACCTTAGGTGCATGTACTTACAGCACAGTGGCTATCTCTGGACCCTAGGTCTACTCATATGCATGTACTTACAGCGCCTGCCTTGGCCTCCACCACCTCTGTGCCAGCATTCTGGATTCTGTGTGTGATTGCTTCTCTCTCCTCCTGTAATCACAGACATCAGTCAGATCACTTTACAACTGGTATTAAATGAGACCTGGCACACTTTACAACAGGTAAGCTAAATGAGAGACCAGGCACACTTTACAACAGGTATGCTAAATGAGAGACCAGGCACACTTTACAACAGGTATGCTAAATGAGAGACCAGGCACCCTTTACAACAGGTATGCTATATGGGAACCAGGCACACTTTACAGCAGGTATGCTGAATGAGACCAGGCACACTTTACAACAGGTATGCTAAATGAGAGACTAGGCACCCTTTACAACAGGTATGCTAAATGAGAGACTAGGCACACTTTACAACAGGTATGCTATATGGGAACCAGGCACACTTTACAACAGGTAAGCTAAATGAGAGACCAGGCACACTTTACAACAGGTATGCTAAATGAGAGACTAGGCACACTTTACAACAGGTATGCTATATGGGAACCAGGCACACTTTACAGCAGGTATGCTTAATGAGAGACCAGGCACACTTAACAACTGGTTACGCTAAATGACAGACCAGACACACTTTACAAGTATGCTAAATGAGGCAAGGCACCCTTTACAATAGGTATGCCAAATGAAATTAGGCCCACTTTACTACAGGTATGCTAAATGAGACCAGGCACACTTTACAACAGTTATGCTATATGAGAAACCAGCCACTCTTTACAACACATATGCTAAGTGAGACCAGTCACATGGAGACATACAAAATGAATGCTCAATGTGCATCTGACATATTGTTACAACATATATTATGGAAACTGTACATCTTTATACAGTTATGCTTGTTTTCCGCACAAAACCTTTGAAAATTGCACACATCCAAAAATGTGAAAATTTCACTTTCAGCTGTTCACATTAGAAACAAACATCTAAACAAGTCATGTACAATTTGTCCAAAAAGTGTATATGTATGTATGTATGTATGTATGTATACATATACATATACATATACATATACATATACATATACATATACATATACATATACATATACATATACATATATATATATATATATATATATATATAAAACGCTGACAAAACTTTTTTTTTGGTCACTTCTATACCAGTTTATCCTTTGGTAATTTGTTGGCATATCTGGAGATCTATACATTTTAATGTAAATGTAACTTTTTTTTTCCGGGGGGAGGGGGAGAGACATTTGTTCAACTGTACATGCATGAAAAATTGGGCCACATCTATTTTCAATAGATGTTCATTAATTCACTTTTAAAAGATATTATTTACAAAGCATTGGAGTACACTGAACTTTCTGATTACACCACTTAAATACGTAAACCTTTGGGACTTCCATATTGAAGTCCATAAGCAAGGACACAAGACAAAGGGACCTCATGTTTCAGAGAAAAAAACGGACAGCATGAAACATGCTGTCTGTTTATCTTATGTCCTTCTTCAGACTCTATCAATAGCACCATAACAGTTATGCCCAGGGATGTGACTCAGGTGGAACACAAAAGCACCAAGTTCCTGGTGCATCCCACCATTCAGACACAACAAGAATTTCTCACAAAGGTACAAAAGACATATTCCTGTACAATGTAGGCAAAACTACTCTGCCTTTACGTTTTATCTTCAAGCATGAAAAATTGTATTCCTCCCACTGTAAACCTATGCAATTATCCTAAATTTTGGTGAGAGTTAAGCAAACAGAATCTTTAAATTTGTAAAAAAAAAAACAAGAAGCAAAGAAAAAACAAGCAAAATGTATCCAAAGCCAACTTGCACAACACTTGAGTCACTTTGTAACTACTCAGGGTACTCACTAGGAAGAAAGAATGCAATATTTGCCTCATTGTGATACTTTGTGATGTAACTTTTTCCTTTTCTGTTTTTTTCAGTTACTCTTTGGTCTTGTCCTTACCTGAGGGAAAGACACAGGTGGGGTTCCTTGTGAAATCAGTGGAATAATGGTGACACCCGAATGGCCACCAATCACTGGGATATTCACTTTGTTCACATCAAGGCCCTGCAAAATATGGTTGACATACAATATTATCATTTTCCACACTCCCTTTAAAATTCTAGATATTAAAGTCTTAAAGACAACTTTTTAAACAAGAGGCCCATGGGCCTAATGCTCTCCTGGCATCATGGCTATATTGCACCTGTTCATTTCAAAGCTGTGAGTCCTCAAGTGGCTTCTGAACATATAAAGCTTAATGTAAGAATTGTCCATCAGATGGCACTTCGCTTCACATGCAATCATAGCTTATTTGTGAAATTCCTGTGGTGAATATTGCTGCATGTGCCAAGACAACAATGAGTGAGTCCTTAACGTTGTGTCCTCAGTTACCTTGGGACAGAACATCAAGGGCACCCAGGTTATGCAATATAAGAGGCCCACAGGACTGCCTGGTGCTGTGCTGACATTGCCACTGAAGTCCAAGCTATGCCTTGCCATTACAAAATCACCTCTTTCAACTTTACAGGCATGGTGACCTCACAAAGATACGTCAAGGTCACTGATATAATATAAGATTCTAGCTTTGGACATTGTCTATATATTCTATAAATTTGGCAAGTTTAATCCAATTACTTTTCGAGGTATGAAATTGTATATCTAATTGCACATTTTGGCTAACAATTTCAGTCAAATTATAGGTGATGCCTCTAGGATCATTACCGACTTAGACTTTGATCTCCCCAAAAGTTCCACCAAATTTGGTGAAGATCTGCCAAAAATTGAAGATACTAGAGTGTTCACAAGATTTCCATATTTTGACCCTATATTACATAATGTAGGTGGCACCACCAATATCAAAAGCAGCCTAGATTTTCATACACCCTGTAAGTCCTGATAGTTATACTGGGCTAACTTGAAAACTGTGGATGGTATTGCGCTAACAAGCAAAAGTTTACGGACGTCTCTAGTATGATACACTTATGTAGAAAAGCATGACCCATATTCACAAATATCAAACCCAACAATGACAGCAAAGAGATTCCAGAGTTACCAAAGCATCAACATTCATCTTCCAATACCAATGTGAAGAAACAAATTTCATCTCCAGAATTGAGACAGACAGCCACCAACAAAAGGCAACGTGTAGGTTTAAACTGGTCCTCTCAACCTTTGAAATAGTCTTCATTAAATACAGACTATAGTGTTTCCAATATGTATAGGCCCAACCACTCAAAATCCAAATTTTATCACTGCTGCCAAAAATTCGAAGAGAATTGGTAGGCCTATCACTTTTTCGGTTCTTCTGACAAGTTCATCAGCTGAGTTTATAGCAAAAGTAGAAAGTAGGCCTATATCGTTTTTGTGATATCTATGAATATGGAACATTATTTAATTAATAAGTTAAATGATTGAATCACTGTTGTAGAGTATCAAATGCAAGGAGCAGATTTCTACAAGACCCTCACTATACAATTGAAGGTCTACAGATGGACATCTTTACAAATATCAAACCCAACAATGACGGATGGACAGACAGACAGACATGAACAGTCGCATAAGCTCTGCGACCTTTGGTCAGCAGAGCTGAAAATATTCATCTAAAGAGTTTTACAAGTTTTGAACACCCAAACTACTCTCATGGACAATACATGAAATTGAAACAAGCCTTTTAATGCAGGTCTAACACTCATTCATTTAGAAGTTGATCATAGGCTTGGCACCAAACGATATTGAAAGAGATTATGAGGTCAGATGCACCATGCCATGTTCTACTACTTTCTATCCACCCTATGCTGTCCTATGTTGCGAGGGATTATGAGGCCAGATGGACCATGCCAGGTTGTACTTCTTTCGTTCCACCCTATGCTGTCCTATGTTGCGAGCGATTACGTGGTCAGATGGACCTTGCCATGTTGTATTCCTTTCTATCCAGCCAATACTGTCCTGCATTGAAATTGATAACTCACTGCCAAACATGCACATCGGCGGCATCCTTTGAGCTCCGGTAAAACTGTCATCAGGGACATGGTTTAATATTTACAGTTTGCCTGGTCGTTTACGTAATTCCACTTGGAAAATGTTGTCATACCCAGGACAAACCACGGTCAAAAAGTGCTGCACAATTCACTTTGCAGTAGCAATACTGCATGTTTTGGGTAGCAAACTGAGATGTCATACTGGTTACTTTGTTCTCCGTCATCTACTCAGGTAGTTTTACTTGACTAGACTAGACTAGACTGACTGACTAGACTGATTACTTATGATACCTTGTTTCACTCCAAATGCACTGCATGTTATCATAGCAAGTATACTTGGGTAAGTTTCTGAACTGGTCAACAGTTTATAAACTAACTTGTTTCAAACTAGACTAGAAATGTTGAACCCATTTTTTATCTTTTTTTCCCCCAAAATGTTTTAGCCCCTTTAACTGGATAAAGTTTCATTTTGTGAGAAAAACAAAATAATGCTTTTATCAATTGAGAGGGTCAAGGGATGAATGGCCAATGAGTGTGACCAAGCAGTTACCTTTGCTTCTGCAACAAATGTGTTTGCCCTGACGATATCCAGTGTAGTCACTCCAAATATTCTGTTGGGGTCGTACACACCTCTTTTCTTGAATACTTCACTGGCAATGGGTACTGTGGAGTTAACCTGCAAGACAAAACAACATAAAAAATACCATCAGCACATGACAAAGTCTGCATGTACTTCCAGTTAAGGGTTCAACCCCTTCCAGCTCAAAACTGTCCAGTATGTATGGATGTCTGTCACATATGCTCTTCCCATCTTGTAACCAAACATTGCTCCTCCCATCTTGTAACCACACATTGCTCCTCCCATATTATTACCAAACATTGCTCCTCCCACCTTGTAACCAAATACTGCTCCATCCACCTGGCAACCAAACAGTGCTCCTCCCACCTTGTAAGCACATCGCTCCTCCCACCTTGTAACCAAATACTGCTCCTTCCATCTTGCATCCAAATGTCACTCCTTCCACCTTGTAACCAAACATTGCTCCTCCCACCTTGTAACCAAACATTGCTCCTCCCACCTTGTAACCAAACATTGCTCCTTCCATCTTGTAACCAAACATTGCTCCTTCCATCTTGCAACCAAACATTGCTCCTCCCACCTTGTAACCAAACATTGCTCCTCCCACCCTGTAACCAAACATCGCTCCTCCCATATTTGTAACCAAACATTGCTCCTCCCATCTTGTAACCAAATCTGTAGTTGGCAGCAAACATTTTGAGAATTACAGATGACACCTGTTGGGATATGATGCCCTTGGCTCAACTTTCCTTTGTATAGGTTGGGCACTATATAACCAGCCCCTAGCATGGAAATCTGTCAACGATGTTAACTTGCAAAAGAATTACCATGAAAGCAAGCCTATCTTGAATGGGATGAGTCAATTTCAGATAGGAAAAGTTCTGCGCTACATAATGTAAAAGCTCACAGGAAGCATGTTTCGATCTGGGCTGCTAATATGTCAACCAAGTGCAGAACCTTGTACAGCAGTCTTTGTCACAAGAGACCTCTGTCATGATAGACCACTTTGCAGAGCCCCAAGTTCTATACTTACCATGTTAACCTATTCGTCAGCAGAAACCATATGTCTTTTAGGACTACTTTTTGTTGCAATTGGTGTGACCTCTGGTGACAAGGACCACAACAACGTTACATGCCAACGCCCCATATATGAGCTTATTTGTGTGTTTTCTATTGCATCCCATCACAAAAGGCAGCTGGGGCACTTGTGACAAGAACCACACAAAGCCTCTACCAACAGTCTGGACCCAGCTGCAAAAAACCTATGCTGTCCATACTGACAAATCTTGCACTCTGTCTGTCGAGACACAAATTTGCTGCTAAGATGGAAATTTTAACCCATCAGACAAATCCAGATATGATGAAAAAAAATGCTGCCTTAAAAAAAGGAAAAACCTTGATGCCATGTCCTCAAATTGCAGACATGGGGAAACATGTAGAAGGTTTCACTATTTTTAGAATACTACATTGTTGAGTTCATTGGTCAGACAGTGACAAGCAGTTTTAAACTGGGTTACTTGTAGCATGTACAAGTCAGCAGATTTTCTTCTTTTTTTTTTTTTCCTCAAGCCTTTGCACACTTTTCCCTCTCCTTGTAAATAGTAAGTCCAGAAGATAATCTTGTGGTTAAGAGGTATGGCAGCACACCACCTGTTGGAGACATACACTTTTATCGTGTTGACATAAATAGATTCTTTTGATCAAAAAAACCTGGCCATAACCAGTAAGTCACTTAACCCTTTTCCCCTAAACCGCCCAAAACTGGCTGGTGGTCAAATGTCGTCTGTTTCAGGGTTTTCAACTTATCTGGACAGTAATGAAAAACAATTTTGACTGAGAATTAAAGATGAGCCTTATCAAGATCACATGCCCCAGGTCAACAACTTTCCTTGGCATGAGTTGGGCACTTAGTGCCCAACTCATGCCAAGGAAAGCTGTTGAATCAAGTGTCAACTCAAGGGGGAAAAGATTAACTGCCTTCTTGCAAGGCTTTCAAAATTGCTTATGTATTCTGCTTTTTTGTGTATGCTTGCAACTACTGAAGGGAAAAAAGTCCTTCCATTAATCTGTCTGTCTTGTTACACTTGTGGTGTCTTCCTTCAACTTGTTGCAGAATGCAATGCTCTGTGTCCCGTTTACGGTGGATGGTAAATGTACCTTGAGCATCGCACTTGGTATTGTGTTGTTTCGTCTGTCCTGTCCATTCCTCTTTCTTCCACAAGAGGGGTTAATATAGGGCTTTGCCCTTCTCCCCAATTGTATTCGGTCAAATAAAAATATGTTTAAATCAATCTGTGATGGCATAACCAGCAGGTCACCTAAATCCACAGACAGAAATCTTTTTGCCACCTTTCCATTTTTTTTTTCTCTCATTCCACTTAATACAACTACAAACATCTTCAGAAAGTTGTCATGTCCAGCAGAGCCCATGACTATGTGATCACCCCCCCCCCCCCCCTTTCATACTTTTCATATTGTCGCCTCATGAAATCAACCAGAGTACTGTGAATTGCTGTATTTTCCCATGTATAAATTTTCACGGTTTTTTGTATTTTTGACATTTCACTGTAGTTTTAATTTCACTGTTTTGGACATAATTCCCACTCAAACAATGCTAAAATACTATTTCACTGTGTTTTTATTTTTACAGTTTTGTGCCATCAGCGAAATAAGTGAAAATAAGAATACAGCAAAATTAAAGCAATTTACAGTACATAATATTTAATGCAAGTACATGTACCAGTTATTCCCCGGCATCCAATCTGTATGCCATACAATGGTCAATTCAAATTTCCCCAGGAATGTAACATTACACATGCACCTGTTTCAACCAACATGGTAATCTACAAATGAGAATGATAAGTATAATAATGCCACCATATTTGTACAGGTATATGATAGAGATGGCCTGATCCACTTTTAAAGCAGCTGCTGCAGCAATGTGCAGGTTTGTGACCTGATCTCCCTCAGATAAGGCAAAGTTTGCAGACTATACAAAAGCTTGCCTTGTACATCTACACGTGGACCAATGCACAGCAGCTAAGGACACACCTACTTCTGCAGCGCCGTGACTTTACTCACGTACGCAATTCATTGTGTCAAAATGCATTTTCACATTTCCCAATGATTCTAGCCACTGATTTTTGTCTACAATTCACTAGATGGAACTCAATGAGAAAAAGCAGTCTCTCTCTCTCTCTCTCTCTCTCTCTCTCTCTCTCTCTCTCTCTCTCTCTCCTCTCTCTCTCTCTCTCTCTCTCCTCTCTCTCTCTCTCTCTCTCTCTCTCTCTCTCTCTCTCTCTCTCTCTCTCTCTCTCTCTCTCTCTCTCTCTCTCCTCTCTCTCTCTCTCTCTCTCTCTCTCTCTCTCTCTCGTAAAAAGCCTTTGACAAAGTAGACCATGACATTCATCATGAGTGTCATGGGCGCGGAACCAAGACTTCTTCTGGTCATATCTTTCTGACAGAAAATAGTCAGTGAGGGCCCCCAGCAACTAGTCAGATCTCAAGCAAGTGACATGCAGTATCCCCCAAAGTGGTATTCTGGGCCATCTGCTCTTTCTCTGCTGCATGAATGAATTAGCATAGGAAATATTGCCTGCACAAGGATTGGCCATGGCAGGATCAAAGGTCAAGGTCGCAGTGACCTAAATCTTGGTGCAAGATACACCCCTTCCCATAAAGTGTCCACACATCAAATTTAGCAGTAGTTGTTATACTATGTGAAATAAGGCTGAACAAGCTTCGTCAAGATGGAAAAATGGACTGACAGACAGAAATGATGGACATGATGCAAACCTATTGCTCCACGTAGGAGACATAAGATGGTCAGATTCCTATTTGGCAAACAGGCAATCAGTCACACATTGGACACAACAAGCTGAACAGGGGGTCCATGTTCTGGGTGTCTGACAGGGTGCATGTATACAACTTAAACCAAGCTTTTCAAATTTTCAATGGAAGTCAAGTTCACCTGAGTAATGTAAGTTTTAATTTTTTTTTTTTAAAGTCCAACTTGTTAAATAGCTAACCAGAAATAACACCACTAGTTTTTACATACACAATGAGAGTGGTCTGACCAAACACACATTATCTTAAGACTACAATAGCTGCATGGAATCCTCCATCAGGAAGTACATGACTGGCCAACACCCTCTCAAATTTTAAATTTCTGAGAGCCTATCAGCCAGAACAATCATGGCAAAAAAAAAAAACAATTTTTTTCTATTGTTATACATAGTAACAATTGTAAACACCTGTTGCAGTCAGCTCATATCTTATTTTATCTACCTATATTGACACAATTTCTTTGCTACATTTTCATTTGTAACATTCTCATAAATATCCAGTGATTTTATCCCTTTATCACTCAAATTGCCCAAAAGTTCACAGATGTAAATTTCCTCTGTCTTGTCATTTTTACTCCTTATTACAAACACTTTTGCTGAGCTTTGTCCAGACTACCATTCGTGATGACACGTCCTTTCTTTGGCGTGGGTTGGGTGCAGTGCAAAGCTAATGACTCAATCATACCCTGACCAGGACTGGGTTGAGCGAGTTCACCATCACTTCATCAAAGGACTCCACTGGAAATAACTCTCATGTTGATTTTTTGGCTTATCTTCAGTGGATATCAATATATCATGCAAATAACCTTTACTTGTCATGCGACTCTGTCATGTAGGTAAGATTAACTTTTAGTTATTTACAAATACACACATGCATTTTATTTACTCTGTATGTTTATTTTGCCAATCAATCAATCATAAACTTTGAATGTAAACAGCATTCTTGGATAGTGGATACAACAAAATATCTCTGAGAATGGTATCTTTTGCTGGTTGCCAAATGTAGCCATCATTGTACTGTGGGCTGTAGACAATACCCAGATCATACTGACATATCTTGCACCTTTTGTTCTGAACAAAATGAAGAAAACTTAAGGAAATCAGCAGCAACAAAACCTCAGATTTATAGCATGTACATGCACATACACTAAGTATAAATTTTACTGTGCTGCGTTCCTGCTGGTTTATGTAATACTAGATATGGAAGGCAGCTATGGCATTACAGTGGGTGCATCCAGCAGTGTTTTTGCTGTGTTATTGATTATACATACACCTGATTTGTAACTTCTTGATAATACATTCAGTGGTGTAATTACTGAGTTTTTTAATGCATGTTCTACAGCATACTAAGTGGGTTCTGGATACATGTACCATAATACATAACGCAGTGCACTAACTAGTTTGTGGATACTGTAATACATAATGCTGTATTCTATCTGGGTTGTGGACACTGTAATACAGAATGCTGTATACTATCTGGGTTGTGGACACTGTAATACATAATGCTGTATACTATCTGGGTTGTGGACACTGTAATACATGCTGTATACTATCTGGGTTGTGGACACTGTAATACAGAATGCTGTATACTATCTGGGTTGTGGACACTGTAATACATGCTGTATACTATCTGGGTTGTGGACACTGTAATACATAATGCTGTATACTATCTGGGTTGTGGACACTGTAATACATAATGCTGTATACTATCTGGGTTGTGGACACTGTAATACAGAATGCTGTATACTATGTGGGTTGTGGACACTGTAATACAGAATGCTGTATACTATCTGGGTTGTGGACACTGTAATACATAATGCTGTATACTATCTGGGTTGTGGACACTGTAATACATGCTGTATACTATCTGGGTTGTGGACACTGTAATACAGAATGCTGTCTACTATCTGGGTTGTGGACACTGTAACACATTAAGTTGAGTACTAGCCACATTGTAGATATTGTAACACATTGAGTTGAGTACTAGCCACATTGTAGATATTGTGGAGCACAGTGCAGTGTATTGAATGAGTTTTGGATATTCTAACTCATAAATGGTGTGCTGACTCAGTTCTAGATACTATAACACATAAAGCAGCACAATAACTAGGTTGTGCATACTGGACATTCAGCAGCAGACTTTATCGGCTGTAGATGCTCTAATACATACATTAGTGTACTTACTGGGTTGTGGATACTGTAATTATACAAACTAACATCTGGTCCACCAGTGCCCTGTCTCTGGTAAGCTAGATCATTTTCCCCCTGATCACTGAGGCTATCCTTGGATTCAAAGAGTGGTGATGACAACTGTACCTGTCACATGGCAGTGAAGGGTCTGGAGTCAGGAACAGGAACCTGACTGGTGAAAAACTGTCTTGCCCATGAAATGATGTCTCAGGTAACCCACAGCTAGCTGGTCCCGACAGGCCAGTGGCAGGGCGGTGACAGGGCGGTGGCAGGGCGGTGGCAGGGCGGTGGCAGGGCAGTGGCAGGACAGTGGCAGGGCGGTGACAGGGCAGTGGCAGGGCTGGGGAATGCTGAGGACCTGGGGATGGTGAAGGCACTGGAATGTGCAGGAGGACCAGGCAGGACGTGGGAGACGGGGATGGGTACAGGTACAGTGACAGTGACAGTCATCTTGTCTGGCATGACACACACTGCCTTCTGCCATTCACACAAGGTTTGATGTGCCCTATAGATGGGGAGTGGAACTCCAAAGATGGGGTACAAGACCAGGAATGGGACCTAACCTGCTCTCTTGCACTTCTGGCAGTGCCCGTGATTACTCTTCTCCCTTTCTTTGCATAGTATTCCCGAGAGGAAGCAACAGAGCGAACTGAGAGTGAAGCCGAGGCCAAAGACGGGGACAGAATGGGAACCACAGAAGGCTGGGCTTGAGACAGGAGCTCTATGTGGCCCTGTAATGACACCTTAAATTGAGAGACAACCACTAGGATCTGCCGGCTCATCATCCCTGCTAGTAATGCATGCAGTGAGGTCCCGTCAAAGCTGGCTGCCACAGTCATCAATGCCTGTGGTTGTGGTACTGAAGCCTCTGAAGTCATCAATGCCTGTGCCTGTGGTTGCGGTACTGAAGCCTCTGAAGTCATCAATGCCTGTGCCTGTGGTTGCGGTACTGAAGCCTCTGAAGTCATCAATGCCTGTGCCTGTGGTTGCGGTACTGAAGCCTCTGAAGTGGGGGTTGATCAGGCTCCTCGCATGAGTGTAGTGGTGGAGACTACTGGTGCAGTGACGGTACCGACATAGCCTGGGATGGTCACCATATGGATTATCAGATACCAGGGATGGGAGCTGGTCCCTGTAACTGTGGCAGGAACTGATCCCGTACGTGAAAACAAGGCTGGGACTCGACTTAGGGCCTGATTCTGTTCAGCTCTAAGATTGCCTCTGGCAACTTTTTCTTAGTATTCCTGGAGCCAATTTCTGCCAATGCTGCGGGGGTTTGCTCTGGAACATTTAGCCCCTCTAGCAGCCTCCAAACAACAGCAGCAACGATTGTGGTTGTCCAAACTTGCCATTACATGTCCTCTGGCATCCCTTTCATGAACGCTTTCATGAGATACCATCTTCGGAAAAAACGAAGTGGGAAACGCACCACAAAAATCAGTTCAGTGAACAAGAAGCTCCCTATGGAAGGCCCATCTTCTTATGTCAGAAGTTACACACCTTCACATCTGCCAAATTAAAGCAGATCAGATGAGCTAGTAAAAACGATGAAAGTAAAAACCGCATAATTGGCTCTGGGGAAAAGAAAACAACCTGGATGCAAAAGCACCCAAAGAGAGAAAAAATGATGCCACTGGAAAATAACAGGTCAAGTACGGGGCCTAGATGCTAACCAGCAGAGGTCCTATACCCAATGTAGTGGATACAAAAGCTTATTACTTGGTTGTGGTTACTGTAATACACAGTACAGCAATGTACTTAATGTGTGGACAGGGCAACACATGGAACAACCCACTAAGTGGATTGTGGATACTCTGTTACATACAACTGGGATGCTACTGGGTTGTGGATACTGTAATACATAGTAAAGCAATATACTTATTGGGTTGTGGGTTCTGTAATATACAACTGTACAATGCAATGTACTACCTGGGTTGTGGATACTGTGATATATCAAGCAATGTACTGACTGGGTTGTGGATACTGTGATATATCAAGCAATGTACTGACTGGGTTGTGGATACTGTGATATATCAAGCAATGTACTGACTGGGTTGTGGATACTGTGATATATCAAGCAATGTACTGACTGGGTTGTGGATACTGTGATATATCAAGCAATGTACTGACTGGGTTGTGGATACTGTGATATATCAAGCAATGTACTGACTGGGTTGTGGATACTGTGATATATCAAGCAATGTACTGACTGGGTTGTGGATACTGTGATATATCAAGCAGTGTACTGACTGGGTTGTGGATACTGTGATATATCAAGCAGTGTACTGACTGGGTTGTGGATACTGTGATATATCAAGCAGTGTACTGACTGGGTTGTGGATACTGTGATATATCAAGCAATGTACTGACTGGGTTGTGGATACTGTGATATATCAAGCAGTGTACTACCTGGGTTGTGGATACTGTGATATATCAAGCAATGTACTGACTGGGTTGTGGATACTGTGATATATCAAGCAGTGTACTGACTGGGTTGTGGATACTGTGATATATCAAGCAGTGTACTGACTGGGTTGTGGATACTGTGATATATCAAGCAGTGTACTGACTGGGTTGTGGATACTGTGATATATCAAGCAATGTACTGACTGGGTTGTGGATACTGTGATATATCAAGCAATGTACTGACTGGGTTGTGGATACTGTGATATATCAAGCAATGTACTGACTGGGTTGTGGATAGTGTGATACAGCAATGTACTTGATACTGCGTACCTGTACAACCACTAATTGTGTTGTAGAAACTGTAACAAATAGAGCAGTTATGGGTTATGGACCAAACATACATAGCAGTGTACTTACTGGATTTGAAATGATGCATATCATTGCTTTTGGACAGTACTGTGCACATGCATCTGTCAGGTCTCGGACAATTGAGGCATTGGTGTTAAACAGATCATCTCTTGTCATACCTGCAACACAAATACAAATATATTAGACAGTGGAGCATACACCATGCCCATGCCCCGGGGCAGCAATGTCTGGCCAGCATTCAGCAAGAATGTCGTTGTATGGCCAAACATTATAACGCTATTTCATATCTAGTTCTTTATTCTGTGAAATGAATCTCAACGTATTTACTGACAGTATACCAATGAGGTGTTCAGCCATGGCACATATCTCTAGTTATGACTGCATAAACCACATACCTCAATATGAAAGCTCTATCTAGTTTACTTTAAGGGACACCACCACTCCTAAGTGTTCCTTCAATGGTAATTCAAGTATGACATCATCAATGAATAGCAACAACTGATGGCACTTATGCCTGCAGATAATTACTAGGAACCATCAACCTAAATGTGAAACCTAAACAACCAGAATTTTAAGTAGGGAGATACAGTAGTCCCTCCTTTGAGAGACCACCCCTAGTGCCACCCAAAAGGCGGTCACATAAAGCAGGTGGTAAGTATAAATAACATGAAAAGTACTACAGAAAGACCTGACAACTGTGGTATCTCAAAGGAGGTGGTCTCCCAAAGGAGTGGTCTTTCAAAGGAGGGACTACTGTATTGCATCTCCCCATTTTTTCACATATGATCCATCAAGCTTGACCTGGTTAATGAACTGTGACCGCCACCACATACATTTCTAGCTATGATTGCTACAAGACACATGAGGCTGGAGGAGTCAGGCTAGACTAGCCACTCGTGTTTTGTTGACATTTTACATGAACTACTCGCAGGAACAGTTGTGACTACCCTACTGCCATGCAGGCAATAAATAGACCACCA